>JAGXOD010000086.1:0-210000 GCA_020368025.1 Brachyhypopomus occidentalis | reverse complement strand
AGCCCATAACCAGATGCGCGCACACACACCTACATGCATTCTGTCTACCCTACATTAACGTTCTGCTGCTGTGGTGTGTGTGTGTGTGTGAGCACAGCTGATGCTGGGCGTCCCTGTGCAGGCCCTGACCCTGCTGGAGGCTGTGCTGGAGTCTGTGTTGGCCCATGGAGCTGTGCTGACCAGGGGACACGCCCTGCTGCTCATGGCCCAGTGCCAAGCCCTGCTGGCTGGGTCTGTCCCAGAGGAGCTACGGCTGGGAGGTAGACAGGCCCACCTACCACACACCTACACCTACCACACACACCTACACCTACCACACTCCTCCACCACACTTTACCACCAAGTACTTTACACAAGACAGAATAAACATGAAGACAAATGAGGGTGACAACACTACAGCTCAGAGCAGAGGAGTCTCCTCATCCTCATCATCATCATCCTCAGTGGACATCAGTGTTTGTCATGTGGGCTGTGGGACCCCTGGTCCTGGTCCTGGGTCCTGGTCCTGGCCCTGGCAATCTACAAGCTATATAAGGAATCAGATGATGATAGTATGTGATCCGGTTAAGACTGGCTGTACACATCACCATGGTAACCATGCTACTAGACGGTTAAATAAGGTGTCTGGTTTCTCTTACACACACACACACACACACACACACACACACACACAGCCTTAACCCAGACACACACACACACACACATGCATACTTTACCCAGGTTCATGCAGCACATTGACAATCCCACTAGTAGTATATCTTATTTTTGGACTGAATTGGACTGGGATTATAAACTAATGTGATATTTATCTGCATATACTGTATACATACTTGTTGTCATGGTTACACACACAATGACATTTTCAACTTTGTATAGTCAGTGTTTTCAGTTTGAAGTGCAGAAGACATCGGTCTGAAATGCTCTCACTTTACCCCCCAGCGGTGGAGATGGCGGTGCAGAATCTCGCAGAAGCCGCAGGGTTCCTCTCTCAGCTCGGCTGTAAGCCCAGGCTGCGTGACGTCTACTACCTGCAGGCGCGTTTATATCACACACTGGGCGACATACAGCAACGCAACAAATGCGCTCTGCTCTTCCGCCTGCTAAACCAGGAGCTGCCACCAGAGGGCAGCATAGCAGCCACGCTGTTCTAACCAGCGGGCTCGCCAGCGCTGGACATCACCACCTCATACTCCACACACCTGCAACAACCGAACTGTGACAAATACACCTGATTTTCTACTTAACATGAGTCTGTTTTTATTTCTGTACTTGGAGTTTGCAGAGATGATCATGTTTTGGGACAGAAAGGTTCTCATGGAGAAACTTTGAGAGAAGCCAAGAGTGGTTAAAGGGCCTATAAGGGACCAGTCGATCTTGACTGCAGTGTGATTGCAGGTAATGTAGTCCAGCAATCTATGAAGCATCTGGTCACATTTGAGCGAAATGCTTTTTGATAAGACTACAGACAGATCCGTCGTGCTCCGGTTCAGGACCGCAAGCGGGTCCACTTCCTACCCAGGGTCCCCTGCGCAAGGCCGGGCTTACATCACACGTCTGCACCGTGGGTGTCGGATCTATTGTCTCCAAATTCCTTATTCTCTGATTAGCGTCACTGCAAACTTTAGTCTTAAATGCGTACCAGGTACATTACTGCGATACCAGCGGAAGGGTCCGTGGCTGATAGACTCCTGGTTTCTGCTGGCCCCGTGAAATACGACGCCCCGTAGCCTCTTCCACACATACGCAATGTCCGCCGCCTCCAGCGCGTTCCGCCCTGTTTCCTCCTCGAAGATGGAGGCGCTGGGCGGCTACCCGAGCAAGGCGCCCGCTCCGAGGGCGAAAGTGCTGACCGTCTTCATGAGCGTGGTACTGTGCATGGGGTCGTTGTATTTATTTCACATGAAGCTGGCAAAGTCAAGAAAACCGAGAGATTTTTATTCATTTGAAGTGAAGGATGCCAAAGGAAGAACAGTTTCCTTGGAGAAATATCGGGGAAGAGTAAGTATATGTAAGCAATAGTGTGTGTGTAAATACACTCCAGTCTTTCTATTTGCACTGGACCGATTTGGAGACGCGTAAAATCTAAAGCCCCGCCGTTTTAATCGTCTTCTCTGTTTCAGATCTCACTGGTTGTAAACGTGGCGAGTCGCAGCGAACACACGCAGCAGAACTACAGAGCTTTACAGGAACTGCACCGAGAACTCGGGACGTCGCATTTTAACGTGCTGGCGTTTCCCTGCTCTCAGTACGGTGACACCGAATCGGGGACAAGTCGCGACATTGAAGCGTTTGCCAAATCTAATGGTGTGACGTTTCCAATATTTAGCAAGATCAAAATATTGGGCTCAGAGGCAGAGCCTGCATTCAAGTTCATTACAGGTAAAACAAAACCACGAGTTGTTATGTTACTTACATCAGTGCTTAAATTCTGTGCATATGCAAATATTTGTAACAAGGCAGGCTTCGCGTGCATCGTGCCGTGTACTGTAATCCTTGTCAGTGATTTCGGCAGCGGCGTCCGTGTCCTGCCGGTCGGTGTGTTCGCTGTGGACAGCAGATGTCCTGAACTCCGTTTGCGTTTGTCCTGCATACAGACGTCTTCTAACATTATTCCCTCCTTTCCTCCTGCGGTTAGAACTTGTAGCACTTTATAAAGTATTTGCAATTGTTTAATCTGTATGCGTTTTATCTCATCAGAAGTGTTGCGTTTGGAGGTAAACTCTGCTGGGTCACTTTTGCCTCTGGTTTTCTTCGTGTGGTGTTTTCTTCTTCTAACATCTAAGCATTTTCTCTGGTTACCTATAGATTCAGTTCAGAGGATCCCAAAATGGAACTTTTGGAAGTTTCTCGTGGGTTCTGATGGCCACGTGGTGCGTTTCTGGAGACCAGAGGAGCCCATCGAGGAGATTAGGCTGGAGGTAACCGCACTCGTGCGCAGCATCATCCTGAAGAAGAGATATGAACTCTGAGAGCGTTGAGCTGTGTGGGCCTGAGCCTCTGAGACGAGACCTTCATTGAACGTTTCCAAACACTACGTGTTACTGACGTGTGTGTGCGCGCGCGTGTAGAGTCTTCTACACCTTCATCTTTCAAATGTGAAATGTGTTTTTATTTAGCTGACTGAAGATTGCAGGTTCCAGTGTGTAAGTGATCACGTCGGTGTTAAGGACATTGGAAAACACTGATTACGCATTACCACAGTTTATTAATTAAAGGAATGCAAATGTACATTGTGTACATCGTTTTTTTTATATAAATAATAGTGCACATAGTTTATTAATATTAATAGTGCACATCGTTTTTTTAATTAAAGGAATACAAGTGTACATTGCTGTGCTTATTATTCGTTACTCAGGTCAAAAACGACCACACGATTCTAATGAATCCCGTTTTCCAGTTCTTATGGTGTTATGTCGCCATCTTTTGGACGTCCGTTGAACTATTTCGTGTGGTTCTCGCAGATTCTCCGCCCTGTAAGCCCGTTTAATTCAGTACTGTACTAATTAGCCACTTTGAGCGTATGATCCATGTCGCACTTTCGCCTTTTTCATGTTTTCTACTGAAATGAGTTCTGGGGTGTTTTGTACAACGTCAAGGGGATTTTTCATTGTTCCTCAGTCTGGGATCTGAAATCACACATCTGGTCTGGCTGAAAGGTTTTATAAAAGAGCAGGACAGCAGTGCAGGACGTTGGGCTAAAACGCTGGAATAACAACCTGCCGCTAAAATATTTATTTATCCAGGAGGGGGCAGACAAGAGCAGTGAACCGTCAGGTAAACAAGCCAGACCACACATTAAATCAACATGCCTACCTGCAGGTCATTACGAGCTTTATTTGGTCAGACAGTCACTGTTCCAGATCTTCAGTAACCGTAAACCTCTGTTATTATGTAAATGTAAGATCCTAAGATTCGGCTCCAGGTGTATTTATAATGCAGGTCAGCATGTTGGAGGCTTATCCCCTCTCGCACACACACTACTCAGTAACAGGTTGTATGCTGCGTTAATGGTTACAGAACCTTTGGTATTAAAGCATCACCACAGCAAAACAACAGATTATAAGCAGTTTAATTACTCAAGAGGTATGTAACAGTCTTATAAAGTATTGTATAACACACAACGTTGTAATACAGAGTAGGAGGACACAGAGCTACATTAATGTACAGACACAGAGCAGATCACACAGTGGCCTGATAGGCCAACAAACTCCCTTTAATACCAGCATGAATGTGATGCTCAGGGCAGCCACAAAAGGACCCAATAGAAGACTATTGTGGTGGTCATGTGACTGGGGCGTCTCTACGCTGCTCATACTTCAGCATTCTGTGATGGTGTCATTACACTGTAGTTCACATACAGGTCTGTACTGTAAGGGTCATATGCTGTAACTTCAGCTCACATACAGGTCTGTACTGTAAGGGTCATATGCTGTAACTTCAGCTCGAGGCGTGTGAGCGCTTGTGTGTAGTGGTGAGCGCTTGTGTGCAGTGGTGAGCGCTTGTGTGTAGTGGTGAACGCTTGTGTGCAGTGGTGAGCGCTTGTGTGTAGTGGTGAGCGCTTGTGTGCAGTGGTGAGCGCTTGTGTGTAGTTGCTATAGAATATCTCACTGACAGCAGAAGTAATGCTGAGATCACTAACACAGTACAGGTCAGTGCACAGACCCACAGCACTCTGGGGGAAGGTGGACTATATTATATGGCTTAAATGAGCCTCACTCATCCACAGGATTCTCTTCATACCAGATTCCGGAAAACAAAACTGATCACTAAGTTAGGACTGTTGGTATAACTAAGACACAGACCACACGTCATGATGTAAATTAAAGTTTGCTTCACTCTCTAACGTTACAGCCACTAATTGAATGTAGACATGACAACAGCAGTCTGAGAGGTACGACCATAAACACCACAGCAGGACTCCACAGAACTTTAAAGGGTTGGGAGAAGAGGAAGTGGTAATCTGGTTGCCATGTCAATCAGAGCCCAGGCAGAAGAGTGTCTGAGGAAGCTGATTGGTCTGTTCAAACCCAGCAAGAGGCTTATTGGACAAAGATGAGATGAGCAGTACATTTTAGACTTGGTTACACAACACAGTTTAAACGTATAAGCAACAACAAACAAAGCTTCAACACTTTTCTCTAGCATATTAATCTTTGCACAGTTGGTTTAGAAAGCAGAGAATATGCTGAATATTTATCTAATATATTTTCCCTGACCCCGACGTTTTTTACATCGTCCTACACATCATTTTACCCTGATGAGTTTGCCATAGAACTACCATAATCATTTCAGCTAGTCTTATTTTGTCATTGCAGCATAATTGGTTTTATATGTGTTTTGAGTGCGAGTGTGTGTTAAACACTGGAGAGTGTTGAACGCAGTGTCGATTCTGTAAGTGCAGGTAACAACTCACACAACAGTGGACTGATGTGGTTAATGAAGACAACAGAGAGGAGCATGCTGAGGTCTCCATGGCGACTTTATCGTCATGACAAAAAAGGAAACAGTGTCTGTTCACAACAGCATCAGAGTTTAATGTGTGTGAGTTTAATGTTTGTGTGTTTAATGTTTGTGTGTTACATTTCTATATTGTTTGTTTTGTGTTTCTATACTGTGTTTTTATATTGTGCTTATGCACAATGTTACAGTGAGTGACAAACAAATATTCACACATGAAGCTTTTGGAGGGGACCAGCAAAAATCTGGAATGAGCATCTTAGCGCAAGTCATGTGACTGCACGTCTGTCTCCAATGGCTTTAGTGGGGAGATTAGCAGAGCACACAGTGGCACTCAACCCTGGTGGTGACCTCACTCAACCCTGGTGGTGACCTCACTCAACACACCCCTACAGCCCTACCAGTGCTGCCAAAGCTCAACACAGGTCCCAGATCAGCTGCCTTGCCTTAGATAAACAATACTACCTTCAAAAGCACCAGTGCATCTCTCCACTAGCCAAGCTAGCGCTCTGAAACACCATTTTGTTTTGTTTTTTAGTTTCTCTCTCCTCCAGGGACTCCGTGGTCCGAGCAGTGAGTAGGGGGGTGGGGCTTGGTGCAGCAGTTACTGTGTGCTCCGCCCAGCTGCTCCGCCCTGCTGCTCCGCCCAGCTGCTCCGCCAGGCCGACGCCCCTGTGGGATGGTGATGTGATGCCACAGAGAGTATAAGGTGAGAGGAGAGCAGCTAGGGGGCGTGGTCTAGGGGAAAGACGCCTGTCTCTGTCTCCCTCCGCCTCAGGGTCTCTGTCTGTCTGCCAGTGGGGACTAGCTCTGCAAGCCGCAGGACACGTTCACCTCTCGCAGTAGTGCTCAGGCAGGCTTCCACTGCTTCTCTGCTCCCCCATGCTCCACTGCTCCAGGTCCAGCTTGTCGTCCAAATCGTCTTCCTCTTCGTCATCCTCCTCTTCCTCGTAGCGGCTGGGTTCTTCGATTGAGCTCTCCATGTGGTAGCAGTACGGCTGTCCCTCTGTGTATTCGTAGATGGTCGGTAGACTGCTTTTAAGGCTGCAACGTCTCCTCAGTGCCACCAGGAGGGGCTGTAGAGAATAGAAACCATATATTGGAATAATATATTGAACTTATAATTAGTAAAGTAAATATTGGACTATCTTAAAATATTTCGGTAGTTTTCACTAAGAAATATTGTATGAATGGTATGAAAAAGTAAAACTGTAGTATTGTGGTGGTCTCGGGGGGGGTTGGCACAACAGTGTAAATCTGCTCATATGCTCATAATATGGTTATGTAACTATTACACTTTGGACACAATGTGATCAATTTTGGGAGAAAAAAGCAACACACTAACATTCTTATTTCTTACATTACTGACTACAGAACCCAGACTACAGAACCCAGATTACAAGGATCTTGCACAAGGATGTGGAATAAGTGAGTTGTGTATGAAGCTCGTGGAGTTCTGAGCTGGGGGATGTTTCGTGAGGATGAAGTTGTGCGAGTTTCCGTGTTACCTGAGGCAGAGTGCAGATGTCCTCGTTGTTGCCCAGGTCGGTCCAGGCCAGACAGGGGAAGCTCCTGGGGTTCTTCAGGGTTTCTGTCAAGTCCTTGACGGTGGAGCTGGTCAGGTAGTTGCCGTTCAGCGCCAGGGTGGTGAGTTTGGGCAGGGCTGCCAGGAGAGGAAGCAGCCGGCGCAGCCCCTCATCACGCAGCTCAGTGAAGCTCAGGTCTACTGATATCACAGCGCCACCAGTGGTCTGGAGGTAATATGCCACATGCCGGATGTCATGTGTTGACAGGGGGATGCCAGAGAGATCCAGAGAGTCACTGCACAGTTTCTTCTGAAGGGCCGTTTTAACGCTGGGTGTAGAGAAAGGCAGAGGTCTGTGATCAGGGTGGTAACAGCCGCGGTAGCCCACACAGTGTCAGTAGCCCACACAGTGTCAGTAGCCCACACAGTGTCAGTAACTCACACAGTATCAGTAACTCACACAGTGTCAGTAACTCACACAGTGACACTAAGACGTGTGATTCTCCCTCTGCCTGCAGGTTCTATGACACCAAGACATGCTAACATACTTATATATGCTAAATACTTACACATGCTAACAGTAGGCATAGGCCCAAATGATAAGTGGTTTTTAAATGAATCTAAAAGCCATGTCTGAAATATCTTTGTGGAATAATTGACTGTTTGCACCTAGACAGAATGCTACTGCAGCAGGGATTCTGTGTGAAAGCAAAGTTCCCAAAGAACACAGTGTCTTCACATCTCCTCCCATACTGCCCACCCAGAGTGTTTCCCACACACTTTGTCTTGCCAGTGTGTCTGTCTGCTTACGGATGCGGATACATCCCTGGATCAGTGAAGCCACAACCACGTGTGTCAGCCAGCACTGGGAAATGACTTACAGCATTTTGTGTTGCAAATTGTAGACATATAACTGTTCTGGGTGCTTTACAGCGCTCTACCCTGTGGAGATCACCACAGTGAGCCAGACAGGCTCCTGGATTCCTCTCAGCCACTATCCCGTCTACAACCACACAGTAAGAGAAAGACACCCTCCTGCTCCCCTGCGTGTACCCTAACCCCTAACCCTAATCTAACCTTAATCTAACCCTAACCCTAACCCTAATCTAACCTTAATCTAAGGTTAGTGTGGGATGATCAACAGGGTGTAGGGTGTAGTGTGGGATGATCAGCAGGGTGTAGGGTGTAGTGAGGGATGATCAGCAGGGTGTAGGGTGTAGTGTGGGATGATCAACAGGGTGTAGGGTGTAGTGTGGGATGATCAGCAGGGTGTAGGGTGTAGTGTGGGATGATCAGCAGGGTGTAGGGTGTAGTGTGGGATGATCAACAGGGTGTAGGGTATAGTGTGGGATGATCAGCAGGGTGTAGGGTATAGTGTGGGATGATCGTGTGGGATGATCGGCAGGGTGTAGGGTGTAGTGTGGGATGATCGGCAGGGTGTAGGGTATAGTGTGGGATGATCGGCAGGGTGTAGGGTGTAGTGTGGGATGATCGGCAGGGTGTAGGGTGTAGTGTGGGATGATCAGCAGGGTGTAGGGTGTAGTGTGGGATGATCAGCAGGGTGTAGGGTGTAGGGGTGTAGTGTGGGATGATCAGCAGGGTGTAGGGTGTAGTGTGGGATGATCAGCAGGGTGTAGGGTGTAGTGTGGGATGATCAGCAGGGTGTAGGGTGCAGTGTGGGATGATCGGCAGGGTGTAGGGTGTGTAGTGGATGATCAGCAGGGTGTAGGGTGTAGTGTGGGATGATCAGCAGGGTGTAGGGTGTAGTGTGGGATGATCGGCAGGGTGTAGGGTGTAGTGTGGGATGATCAGCAGGGTGTAGGGTGTAGTGTGGGATGATCGGCAGGGTGTAGGGTGTAGTGTGGGGTGATCGGGGTGTAGGGTGGGATGATCGCAGGGTGTAGGGGATGATCGGCAGGGTGTAGGGGTGTAGTGTGGGATGATCAGCAGGGTGTAGGGTGTAGTGTGGGATGATCAGCAGGGTGTAGGGTGTAGGGTGTAGTGTGGGATGATCAGCAGGGTGTAGGGTGTAGTGTGGGATGATCAGCAGGGTGGGTGTAGGGGATGTATCAGCAGGGAGTGATGATCAGCAGGGTGTAGGGTGTAGTGTGGGATGATCAGCAGGGTGTAGGGTGTAGTGTGGGATGATCAGGGTGTAGGGTGTAGTGTGGGATGATCAGCAGGGTGTAGGGTATAGTGTGGGATGATCAGCAGGGTGTAGGGTGGTGGGATGATCAGCAGGGTGTAGGGTGTAGTGTGGGATGATCAGCAGGGTGTAGGGTGTAGTGTGGGATGATCAGCAGGGTGTAGGGTGTAGTGTGGGATGATCAGCAGGGTGTAGGGTGTAGTGTGGGATGATCAGCAGGGTGTAAGGTATAGTGTAAGGTATAGTGTGGGATGATCAGCAGGGTGTAAGGTGGGTGTGGGATGATCAGCAGGGTGTAGGGTGATGATCAGCAGGGTGTGTAGGGTGTAGTGTGGGATGATCAGCAGGGTGTAGGGTGTAGTGTGGGATGATCAGCAGGGTGTAGGGTATAGTGTGGGATGATCAACAGGGTGTAGGGTGTAGTGTGGGATGATCAGGGTGTAGGGTGTAGGGTGTAGTGTGTGGGATGATCAGCAGGGTGTAGGGTGTAGTGTGGGATGATCAGCAGGGTGTAGGGTATAGTGTGGGATGATCAGCAGGGTGTAGGGTATAGTGTGGGATGATCAGCAGGGTGTAGGGTGTGGGATGATCAGGGTGTAGGGTATAGTGTGGGATGATCAGCAGGGTGTAGGGTGCAGTGTGGGATGATCGGCAGGGTGTAGGGTGTAGTGTGGGATGATCAGGGGTGTAGGGTGTGGGATGATCAGCAGGGTGTAAGGTGTAGTGTGGGATGATCAGCAGGGTGTAGGGTGTAGTGTGGGATGATCAGCAGGTTGTAGGGTGTAGTGTACGGTACACTGCTCACCATAACTGCCTCTTCCTTCGACTCACACTCTGCCGCAGCCACTTGGCGTGTGGGGTCAGGTGGTAGATCAGCTGTCTGCAGATCTTGTCCGACGACTTTAGCATGTCCGAGTCCTGCCAAACAGAGTGAGCTGCATCATTTCAGCTTCATTTGCAGTGTTATGAATTCAGAGTGAAGTTACAGGTATGAGAGTCCCAACTGTGAAAGTGAAAACACCATGAGATCTTTCACAGTGACAGGTGAAGGTTTCAGTGCAGTGACCACACTGCCCAACACTCAGTTACTTGGTTTGGTTTGCAGATATTCATCTGAAGCAGAGAACCTAATACCAGTGTGGATGAGAGCAGAGAAATCCCTTTTGGGACCCCCCCCCCCAGAAATTCTGTGCCTCTCATCTGTCCTCCATCTCTGGCAGAGACACATAAAGCAGCATCTAATAACATCTAAGCCCAGCAGATTCACAGATCAGATTCTGTATCCCAGCAACAACTCTCAAAATCCCTCAAAGAATCTGCTTGTCGTTCTGTTGAGGGTTCCTGAAGCCCCCTGCCTGTTCCCCAGATGAGTGAGATCCGGGGTTTAATCTCCTCTCTCACATCTGATCTCATGCTGGGTTTGGACAGAAGAGAGATGAGACACCCATGATTCTCCTGTCTGCCCTGCCTGAAGGCTCTGACTGAGATTCCTATCTATAGCATATTCACAGTTTCCCATCAGAAACAGAGTAGACATTAGGAAGATAAAGATAATATGTAACATTATCTTAGAAATGTCTAACATATCTATATAGACGGGAAGGTAAGAGTACTACTGGAACACATTCTAGTGTAAGTCTTAAGAAGGTCAGAAGCCACGAAATCCTCAACAGGAAGAGGACAGTGGATTCTTCTGCTGAATGAATTACACATCACTAATTACTGATTGGATTTATTATTGTCATGGAAACCTCTGGCATTTGTCCACCAAGAGGAAACAGGTTTAGTTGCTAATGAAAACAAAAATCCTACAATTTTCCATCCTTTAACTGGTTACTGCTGAAAACTACATATCCCAAGTCTGCCCTGTATTGTATTCAGAGCCAAATGAGCCTCACCTTCTTGGGACACTGCATGTCTCTGGCCAGGCTGAGCAGGAGTTCGTGGGAAATGGGATCCACCAGGTTGAGGAAGGCCACGTTCCTGTACAGGATCTCACTCAGGGAGGTGCAGTCCAAGCCCAGGTCCTGCGACACAGCAGAACAACTCTGAACAAAGACTGTCTGTCATAGGGGAGTGAAGACATCTGATCATGTCCTGATCATGTACAGTTCTGCCAATAGTGTGATATATTCATTTGTATTGTATATTCATGAGAGTGTGCTATATTTTTGATAGTGTATTGTTGCATAGTAGCACAATTAATACAGAGCTGTGAAGCTTTTTCTTATTACATCTGCATCTGTACAGATCTTTACACTCACCTGTACAGATCTTTACACTCACCTGTACAGATCTTTACACTCATCTGTACAGATCTTTACACTCACCTGTACAGATCTTTACACTCATCTGTACAGATCTTTACACTCATCTGTACAGATCTTTGCACTCACATCTGCTGGACTGTATGAGGTAAAATGTGTTTAGCTGCAGGCTAACAGAACACCCATCTCACTCTCGTCGCCTTACCAGCCCAGACTCTCTCTCTCCCTCTCTCTCCCTCTTTTTCTCCCTCTCTCTCTCCTTCTCTCTCCCTCTCACTTTGTGATTCCGCCATCTTGTAGTGGTGCAGGACATCCATTGCACTATAACAATCCCACAATGCACTGCAATAAGTAGGATAGAAATGACAAACACTGGTATTCATGGAGTACCCATAATGCAGCAGGCTGTGTGCTTTGAGGATGTGTGTGCAGCTTCTCTGTGGAGGACCGAGTGGTCTTCAGATATATATATATATATATATATATCATGTGTATATGTACCACACACTCACACATACACACAGTTTATATATAGGCAAGTCCACACACATATACACACTCTCACACACACACACACACACACACACACATTGCTGCTGCAGGTCTCCTGTGGCTAGACTGTCTCACACACACACACATTGCTGCTGCAGGTCTCCTGTGGCTAGACTGTCTCACACACACACACACACACACACACACGCGTTGCTGCTGCAGGTCTCTTGTGGCTAGACTGTCTCACACACACACACACACACACACACACGCGTTGCTGCTGCAGGTCTCCTGTGGCTAGACTGTCTCACACACACACACACACACACATTGCTGCTGCAGGTCTCCTGTGGCTAGACTGTCTCACACACACACACACACACCCACACACGCGTTGCTGCTGCAGGTCTCTTGTGGCTAGACTGTCTCACACACACACACACACACATTGCTGCTGCAGGTCTCCTGTGGCTAGACTGTCTCACACACACACACACACACACACACACGCGTTGCTGCTGCAGGTCTCTTGTGGCTAGACTGTCTCACACACACACACACACACCCACACACGCGTTGCTGGTCTCCTGTGGCTAGACTGTCTGCTGCAGGTCTCTTGTGGCTAGACTGTCTCACACACACACACACACACACATTGCTGCTGCAGGTCTCCTGTGGCTAGACTGTCTCACACACACACACACACCCACACACACACTGTGGGCTGATTACAGGTGCTGGTCTCTGCCAGCGAGCTGTCAAACCCTCAAAGTAATTAACTGCAGCTCTGTGGTGTGAAGTGGAGGAGAGGAAAGAGAGCAGGAGAGCGATGGAGAGACACAGAGAGAGAGAGAGAGAGAGAGAGAGAGAGAGAGAGAGAAGATGAGATAAGCTGTCTGAGGAGCAGCTGCCTGTGGAAATCAGTGTTCAGGACAGGGACAGAGTGACTGTGTTCAGGACAGGAGGCTGAGAGCTCACACGCTGTTATAAGCAACAGACTCTGGTGGCTGTGCTGGGTGGTCAACACTCCTTCTGAACTCGCGGCTAAACAGCGGCAGCCCTGCCAGGACGCATCACTGGATGTTTACAGCAGTCAAGTTATCAGTAATTAACTAAATATCTACAGGATTTTACTGTAAATGCAGTGTGGGTGATTTAGTAGCTATTTGAATATTTACTTAATATTTACTTAAAAAGGGGATGGATTTACACTAAAAGGGGAGGGTTGACACTGAAGGGGAGGGGCTTCCAGCAAGGCTGTTCTGTCCTATTGTCCCACATACACACACATACACACACATATACACACACATGTATACACATACACACACATACACACGTATATACACACGTATACACATACACACACATACACACGCATATACACACACATGTATACACATACACATACACACACACACACACACATATATACACACACATGTATACACATACACACACACACACACACACACACACATATATATACACACACACATACACACATGTATACACACACACACACGTATAACCATACACACACACACACAATGCCTGGTAAGCTCTTGTTCCATTTGTGTGATTTGTGGTCAGTGTTGTCCTGCAGGGGTGCCCTTGCACGAGCCCTTGGGACTGGGTTTGATCCGTCCATGTGCCCCAAAACAAACAGCCTGATTCGCAGCTCCGCGGCCTTTACACTGTGAGGATGGAGCGTGCAGACTGGAATGTTCCCCGCGCGAGGCGACGTGCTGCAGCGGCGGAGAGGCACGCTCGGTACGCAGCGTCACTGCCGCGCGCGCCCTCAGCGGCTCCCCTCAGCGTTGTCAGGACAGCTGAATAACCTTTACCACTGTGGTCATGAACGCGGACGACAACAGCGTAAAGCCAAGTCACTGCGGCCCACGTAACCGTTAATCAATCGTTAATTAAGGGCGCTCGCTTCATGATGACAAATTTTAAAAACAGGAAAGTATAACGCGATGACTGGCTCGAGCATAACGCATTTGCACAAAGCATTTGCCAAAGTGGCTGAAACACAAGGACAGCAAAAAAGAGAAATCTTAGAGACACAAAAAAATATATTACTGAACTCTACAGAGTTTTCTCGCGTTTAACAGGACTGTTGTCTTGCAGGACCCGTCGTCTCGCGCATCCCCGAGTCCTCGCGCTTACCTTTCTCAGCAGTTTGAGCACGTCTGTTGCCTCCTCGATTTTCTTCTCGCGTAGCAGCTTTTGA
Source organism: Brachyhypopomus occidentalis (assembly GCA_020368025.1). Taxonomy (NCBI): domain Eukaryota; kingdom Metazoa; phylum Chordata; class Actinopteri; order Gymnotiformes; family Hypopomidae; genus Brachyhypopomus; species Brachyhypopomus occidentalis. The sequence goes on along the minus strand of JAGXOD010000086.1, from coordinate 195,877 downwards.
ATCTCACGGATCCAGGCGACCCGCCTAACGTACGGGCTTTGGCTGGCGCGGCGACGCACGCCAGGGAGCTTGTCCGACTTCAGCATTAGGGATGTAAACAAAAAGTCTCCGCTGCCGCGACTCCCGCTGCGCTCGCCCTCTCCGGTACTGTCGAGGTGCTTTCGTCGCCTCCTTGAAAATCCGTCGTTGTCCAGACTGCTTTGGCGACTAAGTCTCGACCCCATATTGTCTCATATAGAAATACGACGTTACGCGTTCAGTCTAATATGTTTACACCTCACGACAAGATCATAACCGTGAGATGCCGCCCTGTACCACACAACACTGAACCTGCCGCGCGCTCTACCTCGCGGCCGGACATCAACGGGGAGATAAAATGCCAAAATGCCAGTTATAGGACGCTCGGGGGATCTTGTAGATGTGATCATTTGGTAAAATAAAATTTCAATGTAGTGTTGATCATGCTATATATCCTGTGTTTCAGGTGGCGAAGGATCCATTGGAGATGGTGTTCAGCACACGATTCTTCAAGGCACCACGCGCGGATCGTAGAGACAAGGCACGCGGTGATTGGCTCACGCTGCTACGTCGCGGCGCTCGACTCGACGAGCAGTTTCAGAGGAACCGTTTAAAACAAGATAACGCCTATAAATAACCTGTTATTGCTACACATTCGCTCTATGAAAATAATGTTTTCATTACATGACATTTACTCAAAGGTCATAGGTTAATGGGATCTCTAATGTACAGTAATTTGTGATAAACTGAAATATGTAATGCTGTAATGGACGTGCTGAATATTTTCCATTATTATTAATTGTATTATTAATATTGATTAGGCGGCTTCCCAGAACTCTCTGTTTAAAAACACAAAAAGAATATAAATCACACAACTGACCAATAGGAAGTAGCACGTGATCGTGTTCGTTTTTTCATTATGAAAGCCAGCACGTGACCATGTTATTTTCCTGCAGAAAATGTTGTAGTGGGTAACGAAACGTCTCTCCTCAGACGACCTCTGCGCATGCTCACCTTCTTCACTTTCAGTTCAACTCTACAATGCTGTAATGGCGTGACTGTTACAATAACGAAATGGGAAATAGGTCAGCTAAACAAAACAACATTGACAGTCTCCTGCTGAAGGGGGTGGGGGTTACTGGCTGGACGGTGAAAGGGGGCGGGGTTTACTGGCTGGACGGTGAAAGGGGGCGGGGTTTACTGGCTGATGGTTCAGGTAATGTGCAGTACGTCAGGTCAGAGATCTTTACACACTGGTGGTTTTAGAGGCAGTTCGTGTCTGAGAGAACTGAAGTGGGCGATATGCCATCACTAGATCACTACACAAAAGACTAAAACGCTACTGAACTCTTTGTTCTGAGCTGACAGCCCAGAACAAATGTGCTCTGGTGACCATTATTCAGTCGCATATATAATCACTGAATTCTCAAAAGGCCTGTCAATCATTTTTTTCACCAAACTCCAGTAACTATTATCTACATGCACAGTTATACAATAAGTAGATGTTGTTTTAATGTGTATGTTTAATATTTTTTTATTTTTATATGAATATTATTTATTTGTGCCATCCACCATGTTCCTCAGGGTTTATACCAATTATAGTCATAAATTAATAATAAACAAAGTAAGAAATTCATAGCAGAAAGTAAAAATCTGACCAGTGCTTTTATTCTCCAGTCTTGGTGCATCTAACCTCTGACCTCACATCCTGGCACATCAGATGTCTTTTAAACACGTCAGTGTTTTCCTGCATGTATATTCAAAAATATAGGCTATATGAACCTGGACCGTGACCCCCCCCCCATGATATCCGTGTTGGCTATATGAACCTGGACCCCCCCCAATGATATCCGTGTTGGCCATATGAACCTGGACCGTGACCCCCCCCATGATATCCGTGTTGGCCATATGAACCTGGCCCGTGACCCCCCCCCCATTATATCCGTGTTGGCTATATGAACCTGGACCCCCCCCAATGATATCCGTGTTGGCCATATGAACCTGGACCGTGACCCCCCCCCCCCCCATGATATCCGTGTTGGCTATATGAACCTGGACCGTGAACCCCCCCCCCATGATATCCGTGTTGGCTATATGAACCTGGACCGTGAACCCCCCCCCCATGATATCCATGTTGGCTATATGAACCTGGACCCCCCCCCCCCATGATATCCGTGTTGGCCATATGAACCTGGACCGTGACCCCCCCCATGATATCCGTGTTGGCTATATGAACCTGGACCGTGACCCCCCCCCCCCCATGATATCCGTGTTGGCTATATGAACCTGGACCGTGACCCCCCCCATGCAAGCAGAGCCTCAGGAAAAGGTCTGAACTATATATTTTTTTGTCCTAAAGGTTCAGATTTTTTTTTTTGATGCAAAATAGATTATTCATATTGATGCCAGTATTACCTACATATCTGTTGAATGGTTTCATGGCTAAGATGATTCATTGCTTCATTTTGGAGACGTCATTAGTATAGCAGTGCTGTTACCTGAACACACCAGAACAGTGCAGATGATTTGTAATGTAATTGTTAAACATGAATCAAACAGATATTGTTAAAATCTTTCAACTAGCTTTTGTGTTTGTGTGTAGGAATTTGCATGGAACAGTTCTTGGCTACACTGTCCCCAATCGCATGGCCTGAAAGCATTGTGTCAGAATAGAAGATAAATCTGTTGATGGAATGTTGATATGAGACACGTGAGACATGTACCATGTATCCTGGAAAATTTACATACATCTGCATATTTTGTTAAAACACATAACACCTTTGTTGCTATAGTGTTCTGTTTCGTTGATTTATTTGTGTGTTGCATTTCTGCTTTTGCATTCATTGAGACACACACGACTTCATCAGAACTGATGATAAATGTTATTGTTATTATTCTGCTGGAGTGGAGCTTGTTTTGCCTTCATTGCTTTTACTTGGTCAGTGCCAATTCAGTTTGTGTTTGGACAGAAAAATGTAAATAAATAAAAGGGCAAATGGCCAGGAGCACCACACCACTGCACACAACCTCCACCCAGGCAAAAACAACACCACTCCACTGCACAGAACCTCCACTCACAGACCCAGCACTGGGTGGGATGAATAATTAAGTTAATAAGTTCAATTGAAAATTAAATCTATGGAATCTTGGTGCATCAGCCAGTGCATGTGGTGACCTGCTCATGTAGCGCTATTCCTGAATGTGTGCGAATGCATTTAACTGAATGTTAATGTAGGGGCATGTCAGTTACGCCGTTAACAGACATTTTTTCTGGTCCCACAGGATACCAACAGGTTCGTCCTCATTCCAGCATGTCATGGTAGCTTCACTGCTCATGTAACGTGGCCTTCCACAGCAAGGCGTCTACACGCTCTGAACACAGGGCCACCTCCAGCTTGAGCACCCTTATGAACATAACAGGATGAATCAAAAACACAACCTTCACTGGAAACCTCCCACATCTGAGCACGTAGCCACAGGGATATTTTTGGAAATGGCGTTACCTGTAAGAGGAAAGATAAGGGGACTCTCGGGTCTGACTCCGGGACGGTTCCCCCTGTCGCCACCGGGGGGAGTTCGCGAGTCGCTTCTCGTTAGCGCAATCAGCGGTGATGGGCTGAAGCGCAGTAGCAGTCAGTCCATCACTGCTGAGTTGTTTGTAGTGGTTACTATGTGTAGTCAGCCCGTCCCTTGCTGTACCGAGTCGCATTTGGTGTTTTATCACTAAGTTTCTGTCTCCGGTGGAAGATCTCTCGCTATCCCTGTTTCGAGTACTCTTACTCTTGCGTCGCTTTCGCTGGCTTCCCTCAAGTTTTCCTGTCTCCTCTGTCTGAACTTTTGTTTCGTTTGGGAAATAGTGTGTTGTTACTTACCTCGTTTGCGAGAGAGCCAGTTATTTCCCCTGGCGGTTTCTGTTCGTTTGTTTGGTTTATTTTGGGAAGGGTTTTACGTTGCTCATTTCTCTAGTCAGAGAGCCAGCTACTTCCCCTGGTGTCCTTAGTTTGTTCTCCCCTGTTTTGCATATCGCATTGACTCTTCCGCGTATTTGTTATCCCGTTTTTCTCCTCACGTTGTTTTTCTCGTTTGTGTTTTCGTGTTATGTGCACGCCTGCTTATCGTTTGCTGCCCTATTCCCGTAGTCGTCGGTAGGCTTCTCACGCGGCCTGGGTTCGCCTGACAAACACATCGCGGTGGATCTCGCGTTACAGGGACTCGAGCAGAATTCAACCAGGATTTATGTTTCTGGAGTATGTTTATCAAAGTTATTCTAGTCGTTCAGATAGCAAGGCAACATAGTTTTGTGAAAGGTCTATATTTGGGAAATTAACATTTGTTACAGTCCTGGATTGGCTCTGGAGTGTAGACCATCTGGATCAGTAGCCTGACGCCATGCCGTTCTTCCGGGTGTCTGAAACGGCTTCGATGCAGCCTCCTCGCTTGGATACAGCGTTGACCACATTATAGAAAATATAACTGGAGTTGTTAACAGAGTGTCCAAGTGCTTGGAGAGCCTTTATGACCTCCTGGCAGAGGGAGAACACACAGACAGCATAGAAATTCAGCCCTGCTGAAAAGCATGTGCTCCTGTTTTTACTGCATCTATTTACATGGTACAAGAGGCTAAATGAAATCCGTTCCAATCATTCCACGTTCAACACTCTGCCCTGTACTGAGTCACAGGAACCAGTACTGTTATGAGGACCCTGTTGTCTGGTCTAGGGCCCAGACGGTGGTGGCAGTACCTTGTCGAAGGCAGGCTCAAACCTGAGCATGTTGCTGGAGTCCACAAACACAACAGGTGCTGTAATGGACTCATTCAGACTCTTCCCAAACCACAGATAGTTCATGAGCGCCTGATCAGGACACAGGAAGTCAAGACTGAACATTACACACAACACCTCACAGGTCTTCTCACTGTAGGATTCCTGACAGTTTGGTGCAGAGTGTTTGTGGGAGAGACCGTCCCTCTGTTGGAGGGGTAATAATTAACCTTGGTACGGCTGGCGATATCACGGGTGTTGATCGTTAAGGCTGTAGTGACTGTTGTATGGGTGTTATTGTGAAGGCTGTTATTTTTAACATTGTACTGTTGGCTATATCGGGGTGTTAGGATTGTACTGTACGCCGGCTGTGAGAAGACGCACCATGGCCACACCGGTGGTGATCATGTTACCTCCTGAACCTCCGATAACCACAGTGTGATTGTTTGCAGTGGAGGACAGGATCATCGGAGCCATGGAAGAGGGTGGACGCTCTCCTACACACACACACACACAGAACCCGAACAGAAAGCTTATGGACTTGTACTAAGCAGGTCCCTTTTAGTTTCCTTGATGTTCATGTTGGCTCCTCTCCTACTGTAAGAGAGGGTTAGGGAGGCTCACCTGGCTGTATACTGCTGGTTTTCTTACAGAAGTCAAAGAGCTCGTTGTTAAGAATGATGCCTGTTTTAGGAGAGAACACTTTGGACCCAAATCTGGGAGAATAGAAAGAGTTAAGTTAGTAAATGTGGCATATTGTCAATTGTGATTTTTCACCCGAATTGAATTGTCCTCCGCATTTACCCATCTGTGCAGTGATAATACACACACTAGTGATCATTAGGGGTCTGTGGTACACACGCACACTTGCTGACTCACTGTGCCAGCACATTACTCCGTGTGCAGGGGCAGTTACTCCGTGTGCAGGGGCAGTGGGCCTCTGACTGTGAGGTCAGGTTGGACTCACACGGAGTTGATGGTGCTGGTGACTGACACCGCCATGCCGTCCTCCGCCAGCACAGACACGTGACTCGTGCCCTGTGTCTCCATGTGCGGCTTGATGTTGTAGTAGGAAGCCTCATGGGTCATGTTACTGCTGATCAGTGCTCTGATTTGTTCAGCAAACTCTTCCTGGAGCACACCAGAAACCTGCTCAACACAGTCACACATGTGCGTGCACACACACACACACACACATAGACACACTTATGGAACTGCACACACTAATGCCATTTCGTAAAATTTACCCTGATAATACTGTGTCTCTGCCCACACTCTAAGGTATGTTAGTATAAAAAGGTATGTTAGCAGAACAGCTATGTTAGCTTCCAGCAGAACCTACTGTCCCGGAGTAAAACTCAGGGTCCTTCATGAAGCTGCTTAGTCCTTTGGCAAACTTAAAAGCCTCTATGTAGCGATGGTAGGTGAGAACCTGCTGCTCTCCCTGCACTGATGTTCGGTTGAGGTGATAGCCTGAAACACCAGAAACACAACACACATAACACAACACACGTAACACAACCAACATGCAACATACAACACATTAAACAGAACACGCGTAACACAACCAACACGCAACACAACCAACGCAAGCAAGACACACACAAAACATGCAACACACATGACAACAAACCTTGCATGACTTTGAGGATGAAGCTGAGAGTGACGCCCCCTGCTGGAGGAGGAGGGAGGTACAGGGTGTAGTCCCCCACAGACACGTTCCAGGCCTGAGACTCGGACACCTTGAACAAACGCAGGTCCTCCTCCGTTAGAGTCCCACCTTACACACACACACAATACATGTAAATACAACATAAAGATCCATTGACATGCAGATGTGAAGGTGGTATGCCAACCAGTTGCTCCTATAAACCTATAAATCCTAGAAATCACCTGCAACCTTGATATCATTAATGAGGTCCCTGGATATGTTTCCTGTGTAGAAGGCCTCTGATCCATTCATTGCTATCTTCTCCAGGGTGTCTGCCAGTCTCTCAAACCTCACAGTGTCTCCCTGCTTCAGCAGGTTGCCCTCTGCATCCTGGAACAGCTGCCTGAGACACAGAGGAGATGTCCTGGTGTTTTAGGAACAGCTGCCTGAGACACAGAGGAGATGTCCTGGTGTTTTAGGAACAGCTGCCTGAGACACAGAGGAGATGTCCTGGTGTTTTAGGAACAGCTGCCTGAGCGATGGATACACTGATATGTGTACGTGTGTGACAGTGTCCTAGTTGGGGGCAGCACCTCAGTGACGGCGAATTGTTGGTCACGTTGAGATAGCGACTGAGAACACTGGAGATGGGAACACCTTCTCTGGCCAGCCTGATGGTGGGCTGAAACAGGTCAGCCCAGGGCAGCCGGCCATACAACCTGTGAGCATGTTCATAGCCACGGATCTCACCAGGGACACCGATCCACTGACTACCGTTACCTTCTGAGCCCGGGGTGGAGAAAGGGAGAGAGTGAGGGAGAGAATGAAGAAAAGAAGAGATGGAGAGAGACACGTGAGCTTTCTGGACATTTTTGGACCATTATTCAAACTCAAGTAATTGTTAGTCAGTTGTTAGTAATTGTTAGCTCAGTGACCAAACAATCTCACCATCCCCTTCCATTAATTCACGTGGGTGTGTTTTACAACACGACTCATCACACAGGGCACAAACATACAGTCCAGTAAGGGGTCCCTGTAATGGCTCACAAACACTGGCACCATTAATAGCTACAGACAGAAACCTCAACATCACTCTGCTCATTCATTCATGGCCATCACATGGTGCATCGGAGCAACAGCTCTCCAGAACCTGACGAACTGTTCGAGGAACATTCCAGTGAAGTTAATGAACCAACCCCACTAACCCCTGACCCCACAGTAGCTGTAGGAGGGAAGCTCCACCCATTAGACCCCAAAGTAGCTGTAGGAGGGAAGCTCCACCCATTAGACCCCACAGTAGCTGTAGGAGGGAAGCTCCACCCATTAGACCCCACAGTAGCTGTAGGAGGGAAGCTCCACCCATTAGACCCCACAGTAGCTGTAGGAGGGAAGCTCCACCCATTAGACCCCACAGTGTAGGAGGGAAGCTGTTAGGTAGCTGTAGGAGGTAAGCTCCACCCATTAGACCCCACAGTAGCTGTAGGAGGGAAGCTCCACCCATTAGACCCCACAGTAGCTTGTGAATGCTTCCGTGCTCTCATATACACTGAGCAGTAAACACAACACAGAGCGTGTTTACAGAGCGTGTGTCCTGCAAGGTTGTGTGTCCTGCTTTGCAGGTTGATTTACCTGTGCCGGTTTTACACTGTGACAGTAGGTCTGCTTTGAATCTAATGGGAACACTCTCCCTGGAACTGATGATTTTCACGTTACCTAAAAATCAGCTAAATTACGTTAAAAAGAAACATCTTTGGACATATAACAAACTATAATACATTTCTCTTTTTCAATTTCTCACTTAATGTGTGACAAAGCTAAGAAAAATGTCAAATGTCACATTTGAACTATAACACGTCGAATATTTATATGAACTATGATGTACAGTGCGGTCATTGTAATTCTTGTTGTACATCTTACCGTTTCTCTCCATTACAGTGATGATAGATCCTCCACCAAGACCCATGCTCTGCGGGTTTATGACCGAAGTACATATCAGAGCTGCTATGGCGCCATCTACCGCCGAACCTCCAGATTGCAGAATACGGCTGAGAGAAATGAACATCTACGTGATCTAACGCAACACTCACATGCAACATGGAAGATTTTAAAGATAAACTGTCCTGGTCCAACTGTTTTATTATTCAGCACTTTAGTGCAAAGCAGGCTCCCGTAGAGCGGGTTGCACTCAAACATTTGAGTTAATTGTCTTTAGCCTGATGCAGCTCCGCGTCACTCCTTTGCTTAAACTGTCCTGACCACAGGATAATGACACAGGGTCCCCTTCACAGAACTGCAGCGTTATGTCGCTGTCTCTTCTTTCTAGACTGTTTCTTCAGATGTTTAGATGTTCTCGGTATGCGATTATACTGTAGAATTTGTCAAAGTAGTCTTGTTTTTGTTTGAAATGGACCAAATTATATTCTTTCTATTTTCATGAGTTAGAAGAGCATTCATAAACTCTGAAAACGAGACACGTTGACCTTAGAAGCCCAAACTAGTCCCGAACTTACCTTCCGATCTCGGAACAGGTTCCTGAATCGGCAGCTACCGCGGCTTTTTTCAAACGTCCGTCCGAACAGCCCAGCTCACGAACGCGCGTCCGGGAAATTAGGATGATGATGATGACGATAATACAAATCAGGATACTGACACACGCGCAGACACGCTCCTTACGTCCGGCCATTTCTGCAGAATGCTGCACTACCAGAATGCATGAAAAGTCCCTGCTCAGGCAGAACCAACTTCCTCTCAATTACTCCTGTGAATATTCCAAGTAGGTCTATCCACAAACTCATTGCAAATCATGCCCAAATTAGAAGACCCACCTACATGATATTCTCCATACACTTCGTTAAACTACACTGTGTTGTTTTATCATAGTAGTATATAATTTGAAATCTCCTACAATAAATATTACAATGTAAATATTATAATTCTACATACTGCATACAGTCTTATGTTAGCCCACTGCTAGCCGTTATCCCATGTCTATGTAGCTGAAAACATTAGAAGTAAATTGATCAAAACTGACAACAAACAGTGAGTAGCCTACTTGATTTTAAAGGTTAATAATTGCCTCTGCGGCACTGTTAACATCTTGTAGAGTCTTTTTCTGATGCGCTAGTGGACGTGTTTTGTAGTTAGGTGCGTTGGCAGATGCTTTGTTTTATAAAGAATCGTTTTATTGTAGATTAAGATTCAGATTGCTCAAATGAAGAAAAACATGTGAACTCTTGGTTGCTTTGTTCACCTTTCAGTTTCACGTGTCATGTGACGCCAACCGCAGATTTGTTAACTGTCATTCTGAAAACAACAAGTACTCTGTAAGCAGAGGGTTCGTGTCACATTACCCGTAGTGCTGGCCAATGAAACGACAAGTAAACAAGCTAAACTAGCCCCTGACGTTACATTTTGAGCAACTTCAAGTAGAAAAACGTGAATGAGCAATTGTGCATCTTTAATGTTAATTTGCTTGTCCAAACATTGCAATATTTCATGGTTAGTAACATTGAAAATTGACTGCAGGAATAACCCTCACGATATTTGTTGTTTTCATCTAACAGGGCTCACCAGCGGAGAGGAACTATGTATGAAGAGTTGTGGTCTTCAGATGACTCCTTCTGCAAAGCCTACGCGCCTGTGGTTTACTTTGTCAAGTACTAGAAACTGTAAAAAGGAACATTTGTAGAGTGATGGGGTGGTTAACACGACCCATTCTGCATGGGGAGCAAAGAGATTTTGAAGATTTTTGGAGGTGTTGTAACCTTAAGCTGTAATGGTGCAGCCTTTATATTCATATTCATAAGTTTTTCGTTTGTTTCGTTCTTTTCTTCTGTGGGTCTTTTTTCCTTTGCTTTTTCCTGATAATGAGCATTTTTGAGAGAAGTTTGCATCACCAACAAACTAGATCAACTGTAGTTTGCATATTAGGCAGGCAAGAGTGTCGTCAATGACAAAATCTCCAGGACAATAAACATGAACATCTGAAAGGTGCTTGCTGCTGATTTCTCGTCAGCTATTGACATGACGCAGGCATGTCTTTTGGCCAGTAAACTATGACGGACATTCTTCGCTTTATGTTTACTTATTTCATAATTTACTGCTTAATGTCTATATTGTGGGGTCCAGAAGAGGACGTGTCCCCACTTTGAGTCCTGGTTCCTCTCCAGGTTTCTTCCTCATGCCCTAGGGAGTTTTTTTTCTTTGCCACCGTCTCCTCTGTCTTGCTCACTGGGGGTTTAGACTTGGACGTCTGTAAAGCTTGAGGTCTTTTTGTTCAATTTTACACAACTCGAAAAAACCTGTGAGGAGATTTTTACGCTGACGTTTTACTTTCCCGCTCTTCTGGAACACCAGAGCTGTAGACCAACGCGCGACTGTTCCAAGCACGCGCCGTTACTGTCGCGCGGCCTCGCGGGAAGAAGGAGGCGGGGCTTTGTGGAGCGTTCCCTAAACCAGACGCAATTCACAACAGGAAACGATAGTCGAATGGTGGTTTATCTAAAGGTAAAATGCAAGTTTTGTTATTCATTTATTATACTACGCGCTGGTGTCCGAGCACTGCACTAATGGTCCCGTTAAATGATTAGACAATTAGTTCTTTTTTAGTTAATTTCCATGTAGATTACAGGCTGTTACCCATGCTGGTGAAATGTCAGGTCTTCCATGTCAAAAGTAACAAACAGTGTAAAGGCGACATTTTAAACATGTCAGCACGTCGCCATGTGAACACACCTCGACGTTTAGAAGGTTCTTTTGTGGTCATTCCATCTTCAGGTATCAGAGAAGAAAATCACTTCTCGCAGTGCATCACGGTAATTGCAGTTATTTAGTAGGAATTCACTCTTTATCCTGTTCGTCTGATTTCGATGTCGGAATCTTCATATTATGCTCTTGGCATTCCTTTGTTGGTGAGCTTTATAGACTGACGTGCACAAATGGACTTGTAATTAAATAAGCTAACGTGAGTAGCCTGTTATTCTGGCCTATGTGGGCAAGTCAGTCTAACGCTTAAATCCTAAATAATGGGTAGTTGCTGTTGCACTGCGGTGTTTACACAGGGTAGGTGAGGTTTCAACCACTGGCGTGGGCATTAGTGCAGGTGGGTGTTCGCATAGCAGCCGGTGATCTGGGCATTCACAAATTATTATTAGTAGTAGGTTTATTATTTCGCGCTTTTGCCTTGTGTTGATATTATCGTCACTGCATGGAAATACTGGTGAGTTGTTAATCGCTTCAATATGTGTTGAGTGACGAGATGGAGAATTGGGGAGAAGCTGTCGTGTTTTCAGGAGTCGCTGTCATAATGGACGACGGATGACTGTTTTGTACACAAAATAAAGCGATGACTCAAATATTTGAGAAAAAGAGACAAAGTGTGAGCGAGACAAAGAGAGGGGGGGAGGGAGGGGGAAAGAGATGTGTCATGGATGGAAGAGAGGGAGGAAGGGGCAATTGAGCGAGAGATCTGAGGTTACTGTGGTGTTCGCGCGCTGGAGGCTTCCATGCGATATAATACCGCATGGGGGTTTGAACGTAACCTCGATCGTGTGTTTTTATGTAAAATGGGGTTACTTGCATAATTCTTGTGTCTAATCCAGTGATATGTTTTGTGACGTCTAGTGACTCAGGAGTGAATCCTTTACGGTGTCTGCACGGTCGCGTGTAGTGGTATGCTGGGTAGCGCTTATACAATGTATTTGGTCGGGGCTCAGCAGTAGTGATGCGTGTATGTAAGCAAGACGCGTGGCGGGTGTGTATACTCCGTATACTCCGGCGCCTCGCGCAGGTGTGTCACTGCAGTACTTAAATTTGACACTGGATGGCAAGTGTGGTGAGCGCGTGTGTGTAAATTGGTTAGTTTGTGCACGCGCGCGCTGAGTTGTCTGAAATGCTTCACTTCTCTCATGAGTCATGCTTTTTAACCGTGCAGTGCGGAGGTGTGTACAAAAAACGAACCTCAAATGCTTTGCCTGTATTCTGTGGTCTTTGCCTAGTAGAGAAGGTGTGTGTGTGTGTGAGTGAGTGTAAGAGAGAGAGAGAGAGCGGGGTGTAGAATTAGCATGAGTGTGTGGGTGGTACACAGAGACGATCATGCAGGATGAACTGAGTTGTCAGAGTGATGCAGGTGTGTGTATGTGAGTGTGTATATGTGAGTGAGTGAGTGTGTGTGTGTGTGTTCACCGCAGTCTGGTTCTTCTCTTTTTTTCTGTCACTCTGTGAACTGTTTGCTTTTTCCGCAGGTGCCCTGCAGAGTTCGCTGTCTGTCGCTGTGAGTCAAGAGAAGCAGAGAGCGACAGCGATGAGCACACGGAGCTCCACACACACCTCAGAGTGGCTCCCTTACACTGCAGCGCTGAGATACGCACACCTCAGATATGCCCCCCCAGCACAGAGGGTGTGAGCAGCAAGACCAGTGCAGCTGGTGCAGAGTGGAAGTGTCCCCACTCCTGTCTGACCACCTGTCCCTGAGTGCACCTGCGTGTTAGTGGGGAGTGTGTGTGTGTGTGTGATGGAGTGGTCTCTGGGGAGGGTGAGGGAGTGGGTTGCAGGGGGAGTGCATTCTGTGCGTGAGTGTGAGTGTGGGGCTGTGGGCACAGCGCTGTGTCTCGCGCTGCTCTTCATCTGGTATTGCTACCGTATGGGCTGTGAGCAGAACACCACCTCCCTGCACGCCGGCTACACCCATGAGCCCCGCGGCTCCGCCCTGCAGCCGGGAGGACTCACCCCTGACCTCTCCGGCCGATCGGCCGCATCCAAACTCTGCCAGGTGGGGGGCGTGGCAGGGGGCGGAGGTAGGAGCTGTGGGGCCGGCGGGGAGGAGCCGAACGGCTTTGCGTACTGCCAGTCGGCCGATCGTTTCAGCCGGCCGGGCGAGGGCCTGAACCGGCGGCTTTACCACAGTCTGCAGGAGTACGCCAAGCGCTACACCTGGGCAGGTATGGGACGCGTCCACAAGGGCGTACGTGGGCAGGGCCGCTCGCCGCCCCGCGGCCGCCCGTCCATCCAGAAGGCGGAGCTGTTCTTCCTGCCAGACCTGCCCTCAGCGCCCTTCTTCTCTCGGGAGGCACAGAAGCACGACGTGGAGCTCCTGGAGCGCAGTGTCGCCGCCCTGCTGGCAGAATTTGAGTGTGTGTACCGGTCGCCGCCCGCACGCAACAGCAGCCCCCTCCCGCCGGGCTGGAAGGCCAACGGTACACCCCGCGGACGCTGGTGGACCTTCTACCTGGTAAACCAGGGCACCCCGATGGCCCTGAACGCTCGCCGCTGTCCACGGGCCTGGAGGGTCCTGGGCCAACTGCGGACCTTCATCGCCAACAATGTGTTTGGGAACGCGTGCTTCTCCGTGCTGGGCCCTGGAGCCTCCATCGCTGAGCACTACGGGCCCACCAATGTGCGGCTGAGGTGCCACCTTGGTAAGAGTTCAGCAGGGGCCTGGTGGGGGTGCAGGACACGGTCTCAATGCCGGGGTTTAGTCCCTCGTATGTCTGACCTTCTTCTGTGTTTGTTTTTAAGCTGTATGCTTTATGGATATTTGTTTTTGGGTGTATGTTTTTGGCATGTGTGTATTCAAGAGTTTTTCTTGTATATTTGCTTTTAGTCCTTTAAGCTGCTTGCAAGTTTTAAATTCCAGTGTGAATCTATAAATGTGTTTGTGTTGTGCCTGTGTGTGTGTTTTTGTTTTTACATTTTTGTGTTTTCATGTCATATGTGCGACGCTGGATATGTGTAGGACTGGAATGGGTACGTTTGTGTATTTGTGTCTTTATGTGTATTTACAGTGTGTGTGTAGGCCAGAGCATGTGTATGTGTGTGTAAATGTGCATAATTATTGTGTGTATATATCATTTGAGTCTGTGTGTGTGTTTGTATAATTTGGGAATGTGCATGTGGTTAAATATTTGTAATTAGAATATATGTATAATGTGTACCTGTGGTGTAAATGTGTGTGTGCAGGTCTGATGGTTCCTGTGTACCTGTGGTGTAAATGTGTGTGTGCAGGTCTGAAGGTTCCCCCGAACTGTGAGCTGGTGGTTGGTGGAGAACCACAGTGCTGGTCAGAGGGAAGCTGCCTACTGTTTGATGACTCCTTTCTACACACCGCCTTTCATGATGGTGAGGGAGGTGCAGAACTGGGGCAGAATCAGGAGTGGAAGGAAGAGTAGAGAGGAAACGTTTTCATTCACTTAATCATGAAGTGTAGAACCTTTCTAAATGCTTGTGTGCACATGTGTGTGTGTGTGTGTGTGTGTGTGTGACCCAAGGCTCCTCTGAAGACGGCCCCAGGGTGGTCTTCATGGTGGATCTGTGGCATCCGAACGTTGCAGCCGCTGAACGCCAAGCACTGGACTACATCTTCAGCCCTGGGCGCTGAGGACAGGAGGGGGTAATAAATGTGGGGGGGGTTGATATACAGAGGAGGTGTAATTAGTGAAGGGTGGTGGGTTATGGGGGTAATTGAGGTGAATACAAAAATACTGCACATTCCTATCAACACCAGCTCTGTAGAAGTGCGTCCTGCAGAACCTCTCGATTCAGACCCAAACTAATGTACATAATACCTGAATGACCAGAACCTCTCGATTCAGACCCAAACTAATGTACATAATGGATGTTTACAGACCTGATCTAGTCTTACAAGGTACAGCAGGAAGTGTAGAGTCAGTACCTGAGTGACCAGTTTTTTACACATAATCTCTTCCTCCTGCAACCTAGATGTACTTTTTCAGGGTAGAAACATCACACTGAAGGTGATGCACTTTTAAACTGGTGGAAGAACCAGACGTTACCAGTTAATGTTCCTCTGCACCGTCAGGCAAATGATGCCAAACACTGTAAACTTGACATCACAGCAGTAAAAGGCTGTGAGGTAGTAAAGACGAGTTTGGCCTGTGGAGAGAAGGTGTGGAGAGAAGGTGTGGAGAGAAGGTGTGGAGAGAAGGTGTGTGGAGATATGGGGAGGAGGTGTGGGTAGGTGTGGAGATGCCACTGTCAGCTCCATGTTGTTAAAGCACTGAAGCAGGGGAAGTGATGACTTGAGCCAGCCTCACTGACTCCGCCCATTTACACCCAGTCAGCCTCACTGACTCCGCCCATTTACACCCAGTCAGCCTCACTGACTCCGCCCATTTACACCCAGCCTCATTTTACACCCAGTCAGCCTCACTGACTCCGCCCATTTACACCCAGTCAGCCTCACTGACTCCGCCCATTTACACCCAGTCAGCCTCACTGACTCCGCCCATTTACACCCAGTCAGCCTCACTGACTCCGCCCATTTACACCCAGTCAGCCTCACTGACTCTGCCCATCTGCACCCAGTCAGCCTCACTGACTCTGCCCAGCTACACCCAGCCAGCCTCACTGACTCCACCCAGCCTCTACTCTGCCACAGGCTTCATGCTCTTTCGACCAATCAGAACAGGAGAATAAAGCTTGATGTTTGTGTTTTGTAGAAGCACTGCACAACTCTGCTTCAGTGTAACACCAGTGTACAGCATAGCTGATGTTGATGTGACCAGGCCACGCGCGTTGGGCCTCGTTGTCGTTTCACCTTGTGATGTTGTTGCATTCCGTTTGGGTGCTGAATGTCATGGTCAGTGGTGTTTTCAAGCGTTGTGTGATCTTTATAGCAGTGTGTGGTTTCATGATTAAAAATTCATACTTCAGTGTTTCCGGATGTGGCCCTGTTTGGCTATAGCTGAGCGATATATTTAATAAAGACCCCATTCTGAAACGCTGTGTGAAATCTTAAGTGTACACTGTGTGGAGTGAATGTGGTGAGGTGTATTAACACACATGCATTGTGTGGAGTAAACACTGTGGAGTGAACACTGTGTGGGGTGAACACTGTGGAGTGAACGCTGTGTGGGGTGAACACTGTGGAGTGAACACTGTGTGTGCAGGTCCATAAATGCAGTAGACGCCATTTTACAAAACAAAGGGCTGCCAGAGCTTATGGATATTTACATAAGAATTGCATGTGTGTGTAGTGTGTGTGTGTGGATGTGTGTGTGTGGATGCGTGCGTGTGTGTGTGTAGTGTGTGTGTGTGGATGCGTGCGTGTGTAGTGTGTGTGTGTAGTGTGTGTGGATGCGTGTGTGTAGTGTGTGTGTGCGCTAATCTTTGTACTCTTTCACATGAAACTGAAGAGGGCACAATGCCACTCAACCAGTCTGGAATCCTTTAATGTTATAATTATGTTATAATTATGCTACTGCGGCCAGAGCACCTTCCACATTCTGGTCAAAACATGAATATCAGAGATGAGGATGTTGAACAGGAAGCACTGTTAAAGGCCTTCAGAATGGTTCTCACATTAGGCTTGTTTAAATGTCGTGACAGGAACTGTAGTTCATCTTTCTTCAGATGCGGGACTGTATTTGTGGTTCTCTCATGCAAGCAAACACACTATCCAGTATTTTGATACGGTGGTTTCTTTAGACGCTAGTGCATGCTACACTCAAGCAGATTCCTGCAATATTAATTCACTAACAAATGTTTCTGCTATTCAATACACTGACACTAGGTGGAGATGGAGAGCTATTGTCGAGTAGGATTGCAGCATAGACTACGTGTGAGCATAGACATACTCTCTATGGATGGCAGTGAATGTACTAACCTGAGATCAGTAGTGGATGTGCAGGAACACTAACCTGAGAACAGCCTTATCATTCTGTCATCATGCAACTCTCTATGGAGCAAAGAAGTGTGTCAGTAGGAGCTGACCTCCAGGAAGTAGTCAGTAGGAGCTGACCTCCAGGAAGTGTGTCAGTAGGAGCTGACCTCCAGTCAGTTGCAAAGGTTGACACACACACACACACACACATTATATATGTGTGTGTGTGCGTGTGTTTGTGTATATATGTATATTTTTCCCATATATATAATACATTATTATTATTATTAATACGTGTATTATTCACGCACACCAGTTGTGCAGATGGCGCTAACTTTCACTGAGAAGTAGCGCCCCCTACCGGTGCCGTTTGACACTGCTTAATCAAATGTGTGCAGAGTGAACAAGGAGACGCGGTCAAGGAGCTGCAGGAGGGAAACACTGACAACATTAATAATAACAATGATAATGATCAAATATAACTTATCTTCCAGATATGCTGCCTTCATCATGCATCATGCAAATTGTCTCTCTTTCGTCTTAGCCAATCACCAGGAACCTGCAGAAAGCTGCCATCACCTCTGTAAGCTCTTCATGACAACCATTCTGTTAGCACTCTGACTCTGTGGGTAAAATAAACTATACCAATTATACAATGTTGTGTTAGTAAACGTTTATAGTGTAAAGATCCCTGTCTAACAGTCACACATGATAAAGACTCTAGACAGAGCGGCAGCATGAGATCATGTCATGAAGAGAACTGAACCTGTAGAGATGGAACAGATCACATGACCTCATGAGCTTGTGAGTGCAGATGTTATTCAGTTATTCACTTCTGTATCACACTTTATGTCTAAAAAATGTCTAACACGCCATTATGTCCATAACAATCTTAGCAGGACCTACACACGGGTATATACATAAGGCAGAGAAGGAAAGGACAGTGTGTGTGAGTATGTGTGTGTGTGTGTGGGGGGGGGGTGGTCCAGACTTGAGGCAATACCTGTGTATTACTAATGGTTTTTAGAACGAACGCAAACATGATTTCATGTTTACCTCAGAAATACCTTTTATTTACTTTTATTTACTTTCTTTCTGAATGTGTCATATTCATACCGTGAAATTACATGTCAGTACGGCTGGAAAACACGTCCCACCGCATCACGTCCCGAGGTCACGCACGCTGTCTCCTGATGATGCGCACCGTAGCCTACGTCCCGCGTGCCGCGGCTGTAATGCCTGTAATGCCGCGCGTACTCATTAGGTGACGATATCGGAGCACCTTGACTCTCTCTCTCTCTCCTTCTCTCTTCCTGTCGCTCTATCCCTCTCTCTCCCCTAGTCCGTCACCCCCACAAAATGCAGTGCACTACACTTTCCTACGCGCTACCAGAATAGCTTTGCGTTTCAGAGCAATCAGGTGGCCGAGGCAACTTTTAGACCGCTACAGCATCCGCTGTGCGTGAGGCGAAAATGCAGACGAGGAGGCTCCGTAGCACTGTTAGCGATCCGGACCTGGTTGTTTCAGTCGAGCGACAGTATGACACCTCCAAAGCTAACATGTAGCTTCGAAGGCGTTTTTCCAAAAGCTGAGGATTAAGTTCGAGCTCAAGTCGACAATGAACCTCCCCAAAAGCGAGTCGACGACCTCCTTGCTAAGATCTTCCGCATCGAACAGGAGATCCGTTCCGCATCCTGACCACAGCGAGCAGCGACGAAGTCACCACCATTCAACGGCAGCTTCTGGCGTGGGCACAGCCGTGGAGGAGTCGTTTTGGACAACCGATTGCGACGCTAGCTCTCGGAGACCCTTGTGTCACCCGTCGTTGGTCGGTAACAGGAATAATGCAGCGAAGCGGGCGGGAAAGGGCCACTCCAAACTGAACCCCCACGGGCTCGCTCCCCCGCCAGGCAGTCAGGAGGATCTGTCGGAGCGGCCAGGTGTGAGCAACGGTAGCAAGGAGCGAAGGACTTCGAGGCATTCGCACCGACACCACCACCATCACCACCACCACCACCACCACCACCGCTCCACCCGGGACGACCTGCCCCAAGAGCGCCGGCAGAAGCACTCGCATGCAGCGCGCATGCCACACAGAACTCAGTCTTTTTCCGAGTGCTCGGACGAAACAGCCATCTTCTTCGAATCCCCTCGAGTGAACAGTGCGCGACCTGGTTCGCGCGCCAGTGGGGAGGCGTGTCCTCCTTTGCCCGCCACCTCCTCTCCGGCGCCCGCGTCCTCCAGCCGCGCGTCGCGGCGCTCTACGACATCCAGCGCAGCGTCTTCCGACGCGGACTTGAACCTTCGTCCTATTCTCAACTCTGTGTTTGGACAGGTAAGGGCACGAGACCTAAATCTCTGCATTATAAAAACATAATTAGCATATTCTCATTACATGTGACATTTTCGTGACTGCTTCGTGATGTCATGGGTGGTGGACATGCACTAAAACTGCACCCTGCAGACTGTCGTCTTTATGGGCATCAGTGAGACTGTTATAAGCCAAACAGACCTCAGCACAAATACATGTAATAAGAGAAAGGATGTCCAGCTGTACTGTGTCCTACGCACCTGCATCAGGTGTGGTGTTCCTGCTGAACACCCTCGTTAACTCCATCAGGTGTGGTGTTCCTGCTGAAAACCCTCGTTAACTCCATCAGGTGTGGTGTTCCTGCTGAACACCCTCGTTAACTCCATCAGGTGTGGTGTTCCTGCTGAACACCCTCGTTAACTCCATCAGGTGCTACAGATCAGGGCTGTGACTGATCTGTAGTTGATCTCCAGAATTGGCACCCCAGAATCATACAGCGATTAATTTTTTGATTCATGGTAGAGTTACTGTCTGTGCCACAGAGAAGGTGAAGTCTGTCTATAAATCAGACGTTTTAGCCCCCAGGAGTGGTGCATGTGCCTTGTGTCCCAGTGCTCACCTGCCTGCACTTGGTACTGGTTTACTGCACTTTGTACTGGTTTACTGCACTGCATAACAATTGTGGGAAAACACAGAACTTTGAAAATTGATGAATAATGAATAATTTGTACTTTGTATGGAGGGCTGTGTTCACAGATGTCTGAATGGTTCTGTTTCTGAAGCTTGATAGATGTGTTGGGAGATGGTAGATGGTAGATGAGCTAAACGGCTCAGTAAACAGTGATAAGAGTCGAGTTCAAAACTGCAGTGAAGTCTTATATTCCAGCGAGCGAAAGCTGTGTGTTTATAAAAACACCCAGACAACCCTCACCAGGAGGGTAAGACAATCCACACCAGGGGGGTAATTCAACCCTCACCAGGGGAGCTAAGACAACCCTCACCAGGGGGGCTAAGACAACCCTCACCAGGGGGGTATGACGTCCCTCACCCAGCAGGCAATGGCATATTGTGCCAGGACATAAAGGCTAAATCAGGCCTACAGTAAGAGACACAAGTCCACAAGGGTCCGTTCTGGATTAAACCAACCTGACTATTACAGATCAGGACAGAACCGCTGAGACAGATTTTGGATTTTGCTTCTGATGTTTATACTTTTTTTAAGCCTCAGTATATTTTAGTCAGAATAGTTATTTTGGTGCGAATAGGCCCTGTCCCACATGCTGTACCAGCCCCCTGGGACACACAGGCACTGAATCTGCCTTCATCCAGTTTAGAGTATCATTTCATCAGCAAGAAGCACTGGATCACACGGCCATCCAGAGCCATTAACACCCATGTGTCTGTCATTCAGGCACTCTGATTGGTGGGTGTTAGGCCTCAGTTTGACCATATGTTTGTCTAACACCCTCACTCATTACATGAATCTACGTCTGTGTATTTGTGTGTGTGTGTGTGTGTGTGTGTTTGTGTGCGTGTATGAAAACAGAACACGTTTTTTTAAGCTGCAGTGTTATGAGCCTCAGATGATGGGATGACACACTCTCTGGACGTGTGACTCCTGCAAGCACATGTCTTTACCCAGGGCTGCTGCAACACACATCCCAGGGTGAAAACACCATTATTCCTGTTCTCTCTTCCACTTGTTCTTTTCACGTCCTGTGGCACACGTGACACGTGTGGCATACGTGACTCACGTGATATCCTTATTCTCTAGCCCTTCTGTGCTCCTGCTCCTCTGTGCTGTCAACTGTTCTTTCACGTCCCTTTGTGTCTAGTCGCTCCACCCCTCTACCTTTCCACCCCTCTACCTCTCCACCCCTCCACCACTACACCCCTCCACTGCTCCACCTCTCCACCCCTCCACCCCAAATGACAGCTGGTTTCCCTGAAGACCATAGCAAGGTCACAGTGACCTTAATCATCACACTGTGTGTGTGTGTGTGTGTGTGTTTCTATGTTTAAAAGAGAGAAGGAGAAACAGAGAGAAATGACAGATAGATCACAAATATAAATGCTTCTATAAATGCTTCTCACATATCCAGAATTGAGATGTCACTTGTCAGTTTGCATAAAATATTTCACTCACTTGAGCCTCTTACAAATCTCCATAATGATGGACATGTTTACAACACCTACAGAAACACTGCTGCTTCAACACCTACAGAAACACTGGTGTACTAAAATGAAATCACAATAATCTAACCAACCAGCTCAAAACTTTAAAATGGCAGAGACAGACCAACATGGAGGACATGCAGCATCTTCTCTTCCATTCTTGCTTTTGTGTGTGTGAGAGAAGAGAGAGATTGAGAGGTTAGATTAGCTTATGTACCAAAAGACTATTACAATATGTGTGTGTGTGTGTGTGTGTGTGTGTGTGTGTGTGTGTGTGTGTGTGTTTGTATGGTGGGGCGGGTTATAGTTTTTTTGTTCAGCATTCAGCATTGTAAACGTGCCAATACACAATGGTCAATGACAGGTGTAAATGGGTATAAACAGGTATAAACAGGTGTAAACAGGTGTAAACAGATGTAAACAGATGTATGGAGCTGCAGGTTTGTACTTTCCAGTGTGCTAAAGAAAATGGAGTGCAGCAGTCTGCACTGATGGTGTGTGTGGTGTGTGTGTGTGTGGTTATTTTTAGAATCTTGAATTAATGAATGTTTGCTTTCCTGCTGTGAGATGGTAATACATGTGGGAATAAAACCCAGAGTCCCTCCCACGGTCACAGAGAGAGACAGCAGTAGCGAGAGACAGCAGTAGAGAGAGACAGCAGTAGAGCGAGACAGACAGCAGAGAGAGACAGCAGTAGAGCGAGACAGCAGTAGAGAGAGACAGCAGTAGAGCGAGACAGCAGTAGAGAGAGACAGCAGTAGAGCGAGACAGCAGTAGAGAGAGACAAAGGGGGGTCTTTTCTGAGTCTCCTCTCTTTACCTCGTTGTCGTTCTCTTGCTTTCTGTCTTATTTTTCTACACATGTGCAGCAGACTGGGGGCCCCACACAGTCCCACATAGAACTGGGGGCCCCACACAGTCCCACATAGAACTGGGGGCCCCACACAGTCCCACATAGAACTGGGGGCCCCACACAGTCCCACATGGAACTGGGGCCCCACACAGTCCCACATAGAACTGGGGGCCCCACACAGTCCCACATAGAACTGGGGGCCCCACACAGTCCCACATAGAACTGGGGGCCCCACACAGTCCCACATAGAACTGGGGGCCCCACACAGTCCCACATGGAACTGGGGGCCCCACACAGTCCCACATAGAACTGGGGGCCCCACACAGTCCCACATGGAACTTGGGGCCCCACACAGTCCCACATGGATCTGGGGGCCCCACACAGATGAGCTGCAGAGCAAGACGTGCTGCTCATGGGGCTGAATCTGCTGCCTGTGTCTGATTTTTGCCTTGTATGTGTGTGTGTATATGTGTGTGTGTGTGATTGTGTGTGTGTGTTTATATTTGGCATGACTGTAGGTCTAAAGTGTGTGTGTAAACAATGTGGTCAGTAAACAGTTATGATGGATGAATGGAAAATTGGCCGGCTGTTTATTTTTATTAACAGGAATCCTCTCTCTCTCTCTCCCTCCCTCTCTCTCTCTCTCACTCTTCCTCTCTCTCCCTTTATCCCTGTCTCTCCCCCCTTCTCTCTCTCTCTCCCTCCCTCCCTCTCTCTCTCCCTCCCTCTATCTCTCTCTAACTCCCTCTCTCCCTCTCTCTCTCCCTCTCTCTCTCCCTCCCCCTCTCCCTCTCTCTCTCACTCTAACTCCCTCTCTCTCTCCCTCTCTCCCTGTCTCCCCATCTCTCTTTCTCACTCTCTCTCTCCCCCTCTCTCACACTCTCTCCCTCTCTCCCTGTCTCCCCATCTCTCTCTCTCACTCTCTCTCTCTCCCCCTCTCTCACACTCTCTCCCTCTCTCTAACTCTCCCTCTCTCTCTCTCCCTCTCATATGGGTTTAGTTGAAGACCTGTATATGAAATGAGTGATGTCAGAAGGCAGTGCAGTGAATACTCTATATCTGCCCACAGAAACAGCACACACTCACTCTCACACACAGTGCTTGCCTGTGTTGTTAGAGTGTTAGAGTTTTAGTGTTTGTCATTGAATGGACCCAGACATATGACCCAGACATATGACCCAGACATATGAATAGCTCGTTCTGCAGTATATGCTTGGTGATGGTGCTGTTGGTAGAGTCTTCTGTGATTCTTCCACTGCTGACACTACAGTGTAACAAATTTGACTTGCATTTTTCTGTTTGGTATTTGTGGTTGTTGTGTTTGTTGGTGAATGTTAGTCTTGGCACGTGTTGGTGTTTGATGTGTGTGTGTGTGTGTGAGTTTGCTGTGAGTTGTGTGTGTATTGTGTGTGAGTACTGTAGTGTGTGTATGTTGTGTGTGTATATGTGTGTGTGTAGTGTATATGTGTGTGTGTGTAGTGTAGTGTGTGTGTTCCTGGTGCTCACCTGTGGACCTGCTAACTGTGTGGCCTTTTCATCTCTCCTCTGACTCTGATTCGTACAGGACCGGGAACTGAGGCCGGAGGAGATTGAAGGTGAGTTTGGACTTTGTACACATGGTCAGACCTCAGGACACGAGCAGGACGCTGGTCTCCACTGTGGAGCTTCAGGGCATCTGTGTGGGTCCAGGTGTTTAAAATGTGTCTAACACCTGTGTGGGTCCAGGTGTTCCAGAGCTGTGAAAATCCTGCCCAGAATTGAACTCCAGTCTGACGCCTTTAGAAGAGACACATCTTTTGGGGATTTTGATGATAAACTCCACAATAGACACCATTTCTGCTGCATGCTTTCACATGGTTGACTGGTTTGTGTTAATTTGCAGAACTGCGCGATGCGTTTCGGGAGTTTGACAAAGATAAGGATGGATACATCAGCTGTAAGGACCTGGGGAACTGTATGAGAACCATGGGTTACATGCCCACCGAAATGGAACTAATCGAACTGAGCCAACAAATCAACATGAACTGTACGTGTGTTTGTGTGTGCATATGTGTGTGTGTGTGTGTGTGTGTGTTTGTGCATGCATATATGTCTGTGTGTTTGTGTGTGTGGTTGGTGTGTGAGAATGTGTGTAAACATGAGTTTAGATGTGACAGAGGAGTGATGTCTTTGGACTGTAGTGATGTGATGTTTATGTCGTCTCAGTTGTGGACATGTGGACTTTGATGTGATATTTGTCTTGTCTCTCTCAGTGGGGGGACATGTGGACTTTGATGACTTCGTGGGGCTAATGGGTCCCAAGTTACTGGCAGAGACTGCAGACATGATTGGTGTGAAGGAGCTGAGAGATGCATTCAAAGAGGTGAACAAACTTCAAGGAGCACTCAAAAGTGGACTGTACTGAGAGTATGGGACTGTACTGTACTGAGAGTATGGGACTATACTGTACTGAGAGTATGGGACTATACTGTAGTGGTGGAAATGTGGTGACAAAATCAGTGACCCTCACTTAGGAGTAAATATTTCTTTAACAGAATTTTTTAATTCATAAGCACCACATACACACACTCACACACACCTGTATCACATACACACACACACACCCCTGTATCACATACACACACACACCCCTGTATCACATACACACACACACACCTGTATCACATACACACACACACCTGTATCACATACACACACACCTGTATCACATACACACACCC
The DNA here is from genome assembly GCA_020368025.1 of Brachyhypopomus occidentalis. Taxonomy (NCBI): domain Eukaryota; kingdom Metazoa; phylum Chordata; class Actinopteri; order Gymnotiformes; family Hypopomidae; genus Brachyhypopomus; species Brachyhypopomus occidentalis. The sequence continues at coordinate 170,771 of JAGXOD010000086.1, read as the reverse complement.
CTGTATTCTTTTGTGTGTTTCTGTCTCCATTAGTTTGACACAAATGGTGATGGAGAGATCAGCACCAGTGAGCTGAGGGAGGCAATGAGGAAGCTTCTTGGACACCAGGTACATGGACCTGTCCCTCACTGTGGGTGTGTCCCTCACTGTGGGTGTGTGGCTTGTGTGAGTGAGTGCAGAACTATGTAGTGTAGGAGCTTGTATACGCTGGGTGTGTTACAGCAGTGTGTGGTCTGTGTTAGGTTGGCCACCGAGACCTGGAGGACATTGTGAAAGACGTTGACCTGAATGGAGATGGACGAGTAGATTTTGAGGGTAAGTGCAGCTACTGTGATTACAGCTATACAAACCCCAACAGGAGCTTAAGGTCTTGAGTTACTTCATTACTAACAAATAAAGCAAGCTGAGAAAGTGCATCTCATTAGACTAATCAGGGGTGGGTGGCTGTGATTGGATGGGCTGAACAGGACAGGAGAGGGTAAGGACGCATGTGCGTCTCACTGTTTGGTCTTTCTGTCTCTCGTGCTGTAGAGTTTGTGCGGATGATGTCTCGATGAGGGAGTAAGAAGTCCCAGTAGGGAGGCCGCAGATCGAGGGGAGAGACACTCTACTGCCTCCTGCTGGCTGGAGGAGATAAGCCAAGGGAATAGAAGCATTTTCTAATGCAAAACATTTCTGCTTGTGCAACGTGAGTAAGATAGTTTATGATTGTTGGAGGGATTTGTCAGCCTCTAAACACTGGTCATCTCCCCGGAAGCTACATGTGGAAAATCTCCTATAGGTTAGAGCCTTCGTGTGTGTGGCCCTGAATGTGTCCCAAAACACCCCAGTGAGGCTTTATAAATATATTAACTGGAATTTGGATAAGTGGGGGAAATGCGCACACACACACATGCACATACAAACATACACACACACACACATGCACATGCAAACATACACATACACACACATGCACATACAAACATACACACACACATGCACATACAAGCAGTGGATAGTTAAGGTTCAGAAACTAAAAATCCTCTCCAACCTTGAGTCTACTTGATTCCGCTAATTAACAGCAGACAACAGGCTTCATTAGTGAACTCAACACAAAATCAATACTTTTACTCTCTGAACATAAACATATACACCACAAACACACACATGTACACGCTTACACATACATGCACACACACACACTTACATACACACACACATCGTAGCTGAGTGTTTCTGCACTTTCGACCCTGAGAAAACAATATTGTCTTTTGTCTGTGTATGTTGAAGGGAACAAATGTTCTCTTACTTAATTATGGCAATATTGTGTCTTAATATGTGGTGTTCTGTGTGTATCTATGTCTGTGAATGTGGGACAGAGAATGTATTGTTTAAAGCCACGCTCTGATTGTTTACATCAAGAGTTACCATAGTTACTGTAGGTGTCAGATTAATTACCAATAACTCATTACATGTCAGAACTCTAACCCCACTGTCAACCAAAATGAAGTGTTTTACCACAGTTGTTTACAAGTGATATTTAGTGTTTAGAGTGTGCATGACTGCAATGACACTGGACTTCAGAACTGCCACAAACACAGGGAGTGCCTTTGTGAGTCCAACCCACCGGATATGGACCCTCACTCCTCACTCTACACTCCCCACTGCTCACTCCCCACTCCTCACTGCTCACTCCTCACTGCCCACTCCTCACTGCTCACTCCTCACTGCCCACTCCCCACTGCTCACTCTGAAACATGCAGTTGATGGTCCATCCCCCTCCCATAAGAGTACAAACAGGTATCAGCACAAAACAAGACTGGTCCCTGTGAACATGGGAAAGACTTACACACAAATGAAGGAAAGTTCTACTTTCTAGACAAACTTGAACTTCCATCACTGTAGCCTAGTGGAGGGTTTTCTGGATACACACTGGTTCCAGAGTGGGCTTAATATGTCAGAGATGACGTTCCTCATGAAACACGGTGATATTTCAGGGGGGACAGAGTTTAGCCTATACTTACAGACCTGTTAGCCACAACAAATCACAACCTCACCAAGACGCTGAAAACACACAATGTCAATTAATGTGTCTTCTGTTGTCTACGTCTCTTTGAACTGTGATACGTTGTTATATATTGTCGTAGAAATGTAACCTGTTAAATTTCTTGCATGCCAAAAAAAATGCCTCTGCACTCAATTGTAAGATAGTGATTTTAATAAATTATAGTTAAATCAAACAGACTATACTATTACTGTGCTTCTTAATGCATTTCATTAATTCGACACAGATCTTACGTTGTCCCTAGTATGTTCAAATTTTATATTGAGTTTTCCCAAAATACTGTGGCTGCATAAATCACTTTGCGCTAGCTGAGTCAACACCGTAAGGCCTAACAAAGCTGAGGTTTATGCAAGAGATGCTCAAATCATCCAACAACGAGGACGACTCTCTCCGGAGCGGAATGTTGGAGTTGCCAGGGCAACGGAATCTCTCATCCGGATCCAGACGGGACAGAGCTGTTTTTGCTGCTTTTTCATAATGCAGAAGAGGAAAAAGACAACCTGGCGCCACCTTGTGGTTATAGAATAAATCTGGTGGATTGTTCAGAGGATTTATTAATTTATTAGGGTATAAACATTTCATATTCCAGTATACTTAACAAAATAATCAATTATCTTGGCAGATTAGAGTGATCTCGATAGCGCTTCTGTAAATATTGGATTATGGCCATATTTCTATTTAGACAAAAATATGTCATTTTTAAAATAAGGCGAAAACTCAGTTGGCCGAAATAAATACAGATAATATCTAGAGAAAACAGCCCTTGAGATTCAGACCGGGCGAACCCAAAGAAAGCAAACAAGGAATTTTCTGGAAAATTAGAAGGTTGCGTCCTCGGTCACCATAACAACTCATACGTTTTTTTTTTTTTTTTTTTTTTTTTAGCGGAGACCCAGAATGCACTACGGGCACGCTGCGTTGGACCAATCTGATTGGACATTTCTGTCTGTTGCCGCACTGACATGGTTATTTATGATTGGTTATTCATTGTTTATAGTTATTTAAAGAAAATCTCTAACTGGTTTAATGTTATTTCTTTACATTTTTACTCTTCAAAGATTCACTTTCGAAAGTAGATGCGCTACATTATTCACCCGCCGTTAAAAATAATAAACAGCTTTTTGGATATCATCTGTCTAGGTCGAACCATTTTCTTTTAGAGGGGTGTTGATATGTGCATTTGAGACCCATACGCGATTTAATTCGTATTAAGTATATCTTCCAAAAATATAGTAATTTGAGGCTCAGATATTGTGAAGAAACGCAATTATCGTACATGTGGCGTTGACAGAGTACGATGATAAACGTTCTTTGTCGTACAAAAAGCCAGGATGTATGACTTCCGCTTTTACTAACGCCAACGGAACAGCAGTTCACGTCGATCAACCTTGATAGAAGCAGTTTCTCGGTTTCTCGTGCTGCCTCTAGTGGCGGAATATGGCGCCTACATCTTTACCTTCATATTTACTCATACTGTTTGTTTCTGTGTATCTGAATGAATGTGTGTGCGCGCTTTAAAGTGTGTGTGAATGTTTCAAGTTAAGAACCTCGTGGGCTACGAGTTACAAATACATTCACGACCGAGTAACCACATTCAAAGTGACATAAACCAACATTAAAAGTAGGTCCCTGCCTTTGTAATATATTGAACTGGAATACATACTTAGCTGTAACTGCATTATCAACTTGGAAAAAATGTATTAGAATTTTAAAAAATGATTCTCAGGATTAGTATGAAACTGAAGTGTTTTGCCTTGTCGGTGTAATCAACTTTCGAAATTGCAACCTGATTTTATATTGAATAGAAAACCTCTGAACAATTCTGAAACGATAATTCTATGAATATTTAGATTTAGTAAATACATTTTGGCTTGCGGTACACGAAATGAACTCTAGATGACTACTGAGAGCTTTCACAATTACTTTTGCGCAAGGTTTATTTCGTTGCTTCACGTTTTCACACGAGAACGCGCTTTAGTCCCGGGCGGCGGACCCGTGCGTGCGGAAGTCTGTGCGGAAGGGAAAGTTGATACACTTGATTCGCTGGTTTCCGTCGTTGGTACGATCTTATTGGACAGAGTTCCCTCGTCCTCGCAATGAATACGGCGGATGGGCAATGACCAAGCAGAACCTGTTCTCTAGTGTTGTGTGATTGGCTAAATTTCGCGGTGTCCCTCCAATCATTACGCAGACATCACGCTAGACTGTCCTCGTGGTCCCGCCTCGTCGCTTCAACCTGCGCCGACTTCACGCAGTCAGCGATGTGCTGTGCGGCCCTGCATGGACAGAACAATAATTTCAAGCTCTGTAAAGAAAACCTGAAGCGATTGCATTAAACAGCACACGACACGGATCAGGTTTTCGTCTTAATTCACGTATTTCAGAGGACCGGACACTTTGATAGACTGAGTTACACACAGGGGATCCAGTATAAGACCTGCAGCTCGAGGATCCTGCTGGTGTTACAGCTTCCGACGCTGCTGACAGTAGGAGGACGTGGGGTCTGTGGGCTCAGTGCGAGAATCCGTGCTACCGCGCCAGGTGTATGCACGCACCAGGGACGGGTCCCGTCCGACGGTAGTGGGTGTTGAGCAGAGCGACTGGCAGTCCTTGGCCGTATATTGGTCTGTAAAAAACACAGACGCTGCTCTGGGTTTGCGGAGCTGAGCATGTGATACAGGGTTTCTACAGCTGCCGAGAACGTCCTGCTCCCTCTTTTTCCTCCCCAGCATTTTAACTTCCATCCTGCTTTATATTTTTGCGTGTTTGTGGCTATGCGGCGGGTAGCTGTTCCGTGGTCTGCCTCGTTTGTCGTGGCGGCGTTGTCGCTGCTCCTAGGCGAGCGGTGTGGGGCAGACAGCGGCGCCTCTATCCTGTCTGAACGGGTGATCTGGGCAGTAAATGCCGGCGGGGACGCTCATACAGACGTGCATGGTATTCATTACAAAAAGGACCCTCTGGAAGGCAAAGTGGGAAAAGGTGAGTCCAGCCGGTTTGGGTCTGTCACAGAAAATGGCCAAATAGCTATCGGCTTGCTCCCGCGAGACTGTCACTATTATTAGCTCGCGTGTGTGATTGCGATCATGAATGAAGGTGCAGTGTGTCCAGAGTTCTGCTTTAACATTTTCTTCATTTGATTATTGAACTGACGGACATTATAAATACATGTCTTTAGATTATACACACACAGCATACATGTTTCATTTACAATAGCCATAGTTTGGTGTGAGATTTGGAGTTGGTCTGTATTGCAGTTTTGTTTCACAGCCGTGGGACCACATTACTACACATTATATTCTAATACACATTATTAGAGCAGAGAGCACGTGGTTAGCTATCGCCTCATTCTTCGTCACGTTTTTGAAGGAAGTTGGGCCAAGTGCCGTACAGTGTTACAGAATTATTCTAGTTAAACTTGGTCCAAGATTAATACTAAATGCAGAGAAGCCAGCAAGTGGACGTACATCTGTGGTCGGGGAAGCGCTCCGTGTGTGTTAAGGCCAGAGCTGTGACACACACACACCTTACAGGTCTCGGCGCTGGGATACTGACTGTCAACCTGACAGCCAAAGTTCGCTTACACCAGATAGCAATTCAAGATTTTACATGTCACTGTGGAAAAGAGCACCGGGGTTGTAGTTTAAAAGTAGATTATTTGTAAAATATTTGTAAAATAAAGTAAAAAGAAAATCATCCAGAATCCTTGTGAATCCTCTTACATTCCGTAATGTATAGTGCAATACCTTCTTTTACTGGTAGGGGGCAGTGGCGTAGATAACGAGCGTTGAGGATGTCAGGAGGACGTTGGAAATAGAGCTGCCGGTTCTCTTCCTCTAATGAGACGGATAGCTAGCTCGTGCGTTATGCGTCACTGTGCCTCGCTCCACATGCGTCCTACGGATGTCCCAATTTCACCTGTAATACACCTGTGATAGTGTGGTATTCTGTCTGCTTTAATACACCTGTGATAGTGTGGTATTCTGTCTGCTTTAATACACCTGTGATAGTGTGGTATTCTGTCTGCTTTAATACACCTGTGATCGTGTGGTATTCTGTCTGGATTTGATCTGACACAAACACACATATGGAAGGCGGTGTTGGAGAATGTCATTGTGTCTCTGTGCAGCGTCGGATTATGGCATGCGTCTGCCAATACTGCGATCGAGTCCGGAGGATCAGGTCCTCTACCAGACGGAGAGGTACAACGAGGACACATTTGGCTACGAGGTGCCTGTCCGGGACGAGGGAGAGTACATCCTCGTTATGAAGTTCTCTGAGGTCTATTTTGCCCAGTCACAACAGAAGGTATGACGCGTTTAGCGCTCAACAACACAACGCCATTGACTCCAGCTGGTGTAGTATGTGTTTGCATAATTGAAAAACAAAAACTAATATGTTGTATCTCGATTCATACAGCATCTCATTTGCAATTCTTAATATCTAATACAGATCAGCACTGTAGATCGTCATTTAAAGTGCTTGTCTCACAATGTTTTGTACTGTATATGCACACACCCTCTACCCTGTTTGTCTTGGTTGCCCTCAGGTGTTCGATGTTCGTTTGAATGGCCATGTGGTGGTGAAGGATTTGGACATCTTTGAGCGTGTGGGCCACAGTACAGCTCACGATGAGATTGTGCCTTTCTCCATAAAGAGGGGCAAACTGAGTGTGCAGGGCGAGGTTTCCACGTTCAACGGCAAACTCACCGTGGAGTTCATCAAGGTGAGACCTGCCTACAGTCGGGTCTGTGGCTCCCCTGGAACTCTAGAAGGGAACGCCAGCTAGCTTGGCTGGTAGGCTGCTAAAGAAGTGGCTTCCTGAGTCAATGGTGTGGAGTTTCAGCTGTCACACTGCCCCCTAGCTGTTGGAGGGCCTCTGGGTGTCTGTACAGCTGCTGCATGTTTCTCTGGTTTCTGTGGTGTTATGCTAGTCTACAGTGTACTGTTACCTCCCACTTCCCTGCACTCTGGCTGCCTCCCTCTCTAGAAGGCAGAGCACTAAAGCCCCCAATCACAGCTCTGTGGGAGGGGCTTGTCTTGGTTTGAACCAACAGGATCTGGGCAGCACACAGTGCTTGTGGCCTCTAGTTCTATAGTGTCATTAATGGTCTGTGTGTTCAGGGGGTTTTCAGCTGACATGCTAAAATCCCATAAAACTTTAAAAAGCATACACTGTCGTATTTTACCTACCCCAGTAGGGTTTTTAAGATAAACCTTGTGAAGTTGCCTGCAGTGTGCAACTTTAATGGGCTGCATCCCTGTATTCCTAGGCTGGCCATCCTGCCTCATTTGCATACGAGTTGTGTGTATTTGCATATTTGAGTTGTGTGTATTTGCATATTTGAGCCGTTTGTATTTGCATATTTGAGCCGTTTGTATTTGCATGTTTCTGTTCCTGCCAGACCTGTTAACCTGATAACCTGTCTTTCGTGTACCCATGCAGGGTTACTATGACAACCCCAAAGTATGCGCTTTGTATGTGATGAAAGGGAAGCCAGAAGGTGAGTCTCTGGTCATCTTTACTGGTCTGGTCTCGTTTACTGGTCTGGTCATCTTTACTGGTCTGGTCATGTTTAATGGCTTAAGCTTGTTTAGTGAGTATTATGGCCGTATCTTTCTATTTCTCTGTTTGTTGTAAACGCTCGTCCCTCAGACGTGCCGAAACTCCAACCACACCCCGGCCTAGAGAAGCGAGATGAAGAGGAGGAAGAGGAGGAGGACCCCGAGTTGGGCGAGGATGGTGTGAAGAAGAGTGCCTCGACTGCTGCTAAGAATCCCGTGCGGTCAGGCCCGCGCACGCCCAACCCCTACGCAGCAGACAACAGCAGTTTGATGTTCCCCATCCTGGTGGCGTTTGGGGTCTTCATCCCCACCCTCTTCTGCCTCTGTCGCCTGTGAGAGGGGAGGGGGCACAGCAGACTCTGTAGGGAGGCAGCAGACAGGCTTGGACAGACAGACAGACAGACAGATGGACAAACAGACAGGAGAGCATCAGTGAAGTAGAGAGACAGGGAGTCTGAGCAGTGAAGTGGAAATGGCAGGTCTTGCATATTCCTCTCTCGTCCAGCAGGGGTCCCGCAGCAAGACTGTAGAGCTGGTTTATTTATTAGTATGTTTGTGCACATGTTTAACACTCGTGCTCTGTGAAAGAAGTATGCTCAGTGCTGATTGTGCATGCACAGACACACACACACACACACACACACACACACACTCACTCAAGACAGGACTGGCCACTTTTCAGACCAGGTTTGGCTGGTCCAGCAGGAACCGACTCGGAACACAACCATTGTTATTTGGCTGCCCCGTTTCGTGAGAGTGTTCCTATTGGTCCAGAAAAGCCCAGACAAAAGAAGCATGTTTGTCTTGCCTACATCTCTGCAGGGCTACACAGATAGCCTGGAGCACTGTGAGTGTGTGTGAGGGTGTGGGTCTGTGAGGGTGTGTGTGAACGCACGGTTGGTTGGCAGGATGGGGATGTGTCGCTTACCTCAGTTTGTATTAGCTTTTCTCCTTGCAGCCACCATCAGCTACACACCGTGTCACTTCCTCTCTGGGGCTGAGCAGATAAACCATGAGCAGAGAGCAAAGTTGAACTCATTTGGAGTCTGAAGGTTAGGGTGGTTTTGTCTGGGGGGTTTTGATGAGATCAGTTGTGCTGTAAATGTAGTATTTTTCTCAATCAGCACTTGATAAGAAAATTTCATAAGAAAATGAGAGAGAGAGAGAGAGAGAGAGAGAGAGATCTGAGAGAGTGTCTGATCTCACCCAAATCTAGACAGCGCCCTCTGCTGAGCTAAAGCAGATTGACGCTAAAAGGATTGGGGTAAATTTTGGTTTCATACCTCTTTAAGACCACAGATGTTCTACAGCATTTAAGCCGTTTCACCTTGTTTTGCATTTCCTGTGGATTCCAAATAGGCCCATGTTCCAAAAACTAAGAAATGAAGCCTGTGACGGCCATAGGCAGACACCGACACCTAACCTTAAACCCCTAACCCTAACCAGCCATTTATCAGGGTTTTGGCAGCTCTCCAATATTAATTATTTGGTTCATGTTTTCTTGTGTTTTTCATCAGATTTTTGTTTTCTTGTTTGCTTTGTTTTCATTGTCGCAGTTTCATCGTGAAGTTTGGAGAAAAGCTGCTTAGTGTCCTCGCTGACCCTGCATGTGTAGTCCGTGCCATTAGCTGTTGGGTCATTACCATTACAGGCAGCTAATTTAAAGTGAACAAGACGTCTGATCAAGCTGTGTGGATGGCCGTGTGCTTTTGTGGTTTTTGTTGACGTTTGTCTCTCCTAACCTACAGTGTTGGTCGTCACGGTGCCTGGGCCTGCCAGTGTCTGCAGGTGTCTGCAGGCTTCACGCTCACCAAACATGTTGATTAGCTTTGCTGTGGTTGTGTGTTTTGCCCGGCCTGCTCACACAGGAACACTGGTGCTCTACTTGAGCACCTTCCCTTCTGTTAGCAGCACATTGGGTCTTTTCTCACACATCCTCTCCTGTAAAATTGTGACTGATGTGAAAGGATTCAAACTGTTACAGTGTTGGCAGGTTTTCACATCTATGAAAGGTTTCTAGCCCAATTTTTGTAGTTTCTCTTTTACTTTTGCGTTTTCCTGCTGTGGTTACAGCATAAATCATGTGCTGCTCATGGTCCTTCTGTGTCGAGCATCTCACTCATTTGGTCGCTCTCTCTCTCTCTCTGTCTGTCTGTCTCATGTTTCTCAACTGGTGACTGTAGTTGGTGTTTTCTGCATTACAAACGTGCGAGCTGTGATGTCACCAGGCCAGTACTATTCCTGGTGAAGTATTCCTCCATTTGGGTGTCACTCTGTCTTGGTCTGCATGGCCAAAACGTCTCCTGACTGTGATGTGCCTGTGGTGGATCTGAGTGGCCGACAGGCGGCAGCTTAAGGCTCCTGGGTTGAGTTATATATTGTAGTGGGTTATATATTGTAGGGGGTTCAACTTTGCCCTAGATCGATGTGGGGGAGGGGTGGGGTGTGTTCGGTTATCGCTGCCTAGATCTTGTCCTTGTCCAGGTTTACACAATTTTCAGAAACAATCATCATAGAAGCACCTTGTGTCATTTATTACAAGGACCTTCTATGACCATGACCATAGTTCTATAACCCTAACCCTAGATATGAGACTGCGCCAAAGTCATGTTTTATTGTCATCGTTGTCGTTCCCATACCCCTTTCACTGTGTATGTGTGTACATGTATAAGGTACTAGGTCACACTAATGATTGTGTGCCATATGGTTATTTTTGTCTTTGCAATATTATTGTCGTCATTGTTAACGGGGTGTCTGGGTATTTGTAATGGCCAGAGCTCTGTGGACAGGTCTTGCTGCAGGAGGGCCTTTTGTAGGGGGTTGGGGACACTCAGATCAGAGCACATACTGATGAGCAGAAATAATGGGGATCGTTACCTAGTTGTGGGTCCTTTTATACATTTTATAATTTAAGCAAATGGAAAACGGAATGATAATGAGACTTTTTGTTTTAAAAGTAGTGTTTTCCTCAGGATCTATTATTTACTTTGTTTTACAGTGACTTGTTGGTGAATTTGTTTGCACTGCTGGTTGGTATTTTAAAAGCATTGCTGTTCCTGGTTCTTTTTCTTTGCCATCTGTCTTTTTGGTTTAATCCTTTGTTGATTTTGAACACATTCAAATGTGCTTTACTTTCTTCCCCCTTTGGTCCATTTGAGAGTTTCATTTTGCATGTTTGTTTACCCTTCCTTTTTTGTCTTTGCTGAAACTACCATGAGCACTTTCTTACCAAATACAAGTCCTCCTACAGCCAAAGACCTGCCTTCACGTGTGCTTGGTACGCATTAGACGCGCGAGGTCTGCAGCAGCGCGTGGACGGAGATGACCGGAAACGTGTCGGGACCGGAAACGTGTAGGGACCGGACCGCTCCTCTACTACCTGTTTCTCTCTACCGCTCTTCATCTGGTGAAGATATGGAAACTGGTGCACACACTTTACTGGTGAAAGCGCTACACTGCAGTCTTTAGAGAAACGAATTCTGAAGCAGGAACTGCAAACTCACGCTGTTTCTTTTTAATAAATGTGATATTTTATCTAAGATGGACTGTGGGTGATTTTCGAATCCTAAACACTTAAGTGAACAAACTATCGGCGAGATTACTGAATGTTAAAAATCAGAATGAGAACCTGTGATGTTTTTGGAACTATACTGAGAGTTTCTGCCTTTATCTGCAAATTGGTCAGACAACTTTAACGGCGCTAAATCAGAAAACTTCGCTATTCGAGACCAAAAGATTAGACCAGGAAGTAAATACAGGGAGACGTGGTATCCATGGTAACTTTCGAACATGTCCAGCCAATCACAAGCGGGTCCCTTCGGCATAGTTCTCCATAGTGACGCGGGACGCCATCTTAAATTGAGTGGGTCTCGAGCTTAATAGCAACGTAGCTCGCGCTGCGCGAATAAGGCGGTAAACATGAGCAGTCAGAGCTCGCGAAACGAAACGGCAACCGCCGTCAACGGCCAGGAGTCCACCGCGGCAGGCGCGAGAGACCGGAAACACGGCGGCGGTGTTCTGAAGAGACTGAAATCCCGACGAAGTCAAGCAGAGCGTCGGCCTGTAACGGAGGAGGACCTGCGCGCCTTGGGAAGAGACATCACACCGGACGAAGTTTTAGGACTGCGGACGGTCACTCGCGGTGAGACCCGGATTGTGTTTGTTTGTGTTTGTTTTTTATAACAGCAAACCGCTTAAAATGGCCAACAATGTGTCCGTTTAAAATATGACTGCGCTGTTGAATAATAAGAACAGCCTCGAGCTGCGGGCTTCCCGCAGGTGATCCAGGCATGATCCTCCAGGCCAAATGCGCCCAGAAATCCAGCCCGAGTTCCATAAGCAGTTTCCGCGTTACTGGTGTCCATGGAGCGCTGTCCGCATGGTCACTTTGAAGACTGTAGTGTCCAGTCTAGGCTACTAGATCTAAGTGACAATGATCTCATGGGCTGTGTTTCAAACTGAGTCCAAGCTCCAGTCCTCTAAATTTATTTTTCTTTATCTGATTCTGAATTTGTTGTAAACTTTTTGTTAACAGATTATCTTTGCAAACCTGAAGACAATGTGTACAACATTGATTTCACGCGCTTCAAGATCAGGGACCTGGAGACTGGCACAGTGCTCTTTGAGATTGCAAAGCCCCCTCATTGCGGTGGGTGACATGTTTGCTGTGACCTCAGTTACATTTGAATTTGAATTGATTTTAAATTTTAAAAAATAAGTAAAACCCAAAGATACATTTGGCCCCCTTTTTAAAAAAACAAACAAACAGATTTTAGTATGTGAATGTACGAGTTAAATATACATGCCAGACTGTTGCTGCTGTCATGTAGTGTAGGGGTCATGCTCTCTGTCTCCCATGTGTCACATCACCTTCATCAGATCTGGAGGATGAGGATGAGGAGGGTGTGGACACCAGTGCCGGCCGCTTCGTCCGCTACCAGTTCACACCAGCATTCCTGAAGCTGCGCACAGTCGGTGCCACGTAAGCTCACAAACCCAGGAACCCATGTACCCACACAAGCCATGAAGCATCTATGAATATTTATATACTGATATATTGTTATATTCTATTATTATATTATAAGATGTTACATATTGTACTATATATATCTATATTCTGCTCTGAGTTCTACAGTTATGTCTGGTGTGCAGCACAGTTCTTTCTGTCTTACAGTGTGGAGTTCACTGTAGGAGATCAGCCAGTCAGCAGTTTCCGCATGATTGAGAGACATTACTTCCAGGACCGCCTCCTGAAGAACTTTGACTTTGACTTCGGCTTCTGTATCCCCAACAGTCACAACACGTGCGAGCACATCTACGAGTTTCCTCAGCTGCCAGACGAACTCAGTAAGGCTCCCTATAGACCTGCCTCTCGCTCCAGAGGGCCACAAACACACTGGGCTGCACGTTTGTAGCCATTGTTTAATATGCGTGTATATAATTCCATTACCTTTATAGTATACCAGATGCTAGTGTTTGAGTTCCAGATTGACCAGCAATGCAGTCTAGCAGGTGTTTCACTGAAAACATGATGCCAAAGGACAAACTGAATTTGTTGCTTTCAGAACATAAAGACGTCGTGGGCCCAGTCACTGCTGCTTATGGTGACTGTGAACAGTTGGGCTCATCACAGTGATGGAACAGTGAACACACACATGTCCAGTGTGGTGCTGCCAGACATGTGTAGTGATGTAAGATGTATTGAATATAGTTGTATAGCAGTGTGTTTGTAACTTTGTTGGTTTTGGCTTCTTTAGTAATTAGTTGGTAAGTGAATGATCTTGAACACCAGAGGGACCAGGCTGACTGCATTCCTACACCACGCCAGTGTACTCTGGTCAAACATTGAGGGTTGGATGTGCACATGGTTACGTACACACAAGAGTGTGTGATAACATTCATATAACAATGAATAACTTCATGTTGGTTAGTATAGATTCTGAGTCTCCGCTTTGGGGCCATATACACTGAGACATTTGCGGTGGTTAAGGTGTGGTAGAGATGTTTGTGGTGGAGACATTTGTGGTTAAGTTGTGGTGGAGTAAGGTAGTGTGGGATTGCTGAGGTGATGCAGAGTAGCGTGCTCCATGCATCTCTCTTCTCAGCATTTGTGAAACCATTTGAACCAAATTGTTACAGGTTCCTAGGGTTAGGTTAGGGTTATGGTTAAGGGAGGGTTAGGGTTAAGGGAGGGTTAGGGTTAAGGGAGGGTTAGTGTTAAGGGAGGGTTAGGGGTTAGGGGTAAGGGAGGGTTAGGGGTTAGGGTTATGGGAGGGTTAGGGTTATGGGAGGGTTATGGGTTAGGGTTAAGGGAGGGTTAGGGTTAAGGGAGGGTTAGGGTTAAGGGAGGGTTAGTGTTAGGGTTATGGGAGGGTTAGGGTTATGGGAGGGTTAGGGTTAAGGGAGGGTTAGTGTTAGGGTTAAGGGAGGGTTAGGGTTATGGGAGGGTTATGGGTTAGGGTTAAGGGAGGGTTAGTGTTAGGGTTAAGGGAGGGTTAGGGTTAAGGGAGGGTTAGGGTTAAGGGAGGTGCTGATGACACCTTGACTCTGGCTTGGATCAGACATCAGGGTTCAGATTACACCCTTATTACACCTTATGTGTTTTGCTGGTGTGACTGCAGGCATCCGTGTGGGTGTGTGTGTACTGGCATGTGTTTGTATGTGTGTTAGCACATTTGTTTCTGTGTTTGTCTGTGCAGTTGTCCGGATGGTGCAGCACCCGTATGAGACCCGGTCAGACAGTTTCTACTTTGTGGACAACAAACTCATCATGCACAACAAAGCAGACTACGCGTACAACGGAGGCCAGTAATACTGCAGAGGGAGAAGAGAGCGCGTGTGTGTATGCGCGTGTGTGTGTGTGTGAGCGTGTGTGCCTGAGTGTGTGTGTGTCACCCACTGTAACTGGAACATGTCTCTCCAACTACCTTGTGCCCCCTTCCACCTTTACCTCCGGTGTGTGTGAGCCCCATCATCATCATCATCACTCCTGCTCACTTTCCCAGCTGAGTCAGCCGCCCTGTGTGGCCCCAGTACGGACTGTTCAGGTCATTCCCGATCAAACCGGTGTGGTTCAGCACATCATTACCATAGACTCTGTGTCTGGTCAGTGTATGAACAAATCTCATTGGATGGAGTTGTTTTCTGTTGGTTTTTAGACCTGAAGGGAACAGTTAGCTAAGGGTTAGGGGTTAGGGGTTAGGGTTAGGGTTAGGGGTTAGGGTTAGGGCGCTAGCTGAAATTCATGTTGGCTACGTGGATCATGTCACGCACATGCTGTAGCACCAGCAGCATCGACTCATGTATTTCCATGAACAACCCCCTGTCAGCTGTCTACGCCCCTGTGCCCCTGCCCCCCTGCACCGGTAAACCAGGTCACTGCTGCTGTTTAAAACCCTCCAGGCAGGCGGAGGCTCTGAATCTTGTGCCTGTTTCACCCCTGTCCTGTAGGGGCACCAGCCTCCACATACAGCAGCACTTGTGGTTTGTGCTCCACTGTTTTCTTTGGGAACATCTGTTGCCTTTTGACTACATGTTGTCTACATACCCGGGGAGGTTACCTGTTACCTGTTACCTGTCCAGTGTGCATGGTTGCTATTCAAATATGTCACTTTGTAGAGAGACACAGACCTGGAAACCTGTGAGTTTTATGGAGCCCTGTTCAAAGTGAGGCTCGTCTCTCCTTTGGTTCACTTACGTCTCTGTCACCTGGACTCCAGGTGATCCCGGCCTGTTTAGAGCACTGAGAGGAGAGCCGACACTAGAGATGATTTAAACACTACAGTGAGTAAAACCTCGGCACACTTCATTTCCTGGAGTGGTTAAGAAAGACATTCTTCTGTTCTCATTACAGCCTTCTAGCCTACAGGTGTGTAAAGGTGACACTGAGGTTGTTGTGTACTGAGGTACACGTGTGGTCTCAGGCCAACTGTAATGCCTAAAGTAGTTGCTCTAGCAGAGGGGAGGGGGTGTTGCGCTTGTTTTTAACATTATCCAAGTAACCGCAGGGTTATATATATTTAAAGGTGTTTTTAATGTTTTGTTTTTTTCCTGGACGCCCCAGTACTGAACCAGTACTGAACCAGTACCTGCAGCTGCGCATCACGCATGTTCAGTGACGTCATTTCTGTGAGACATTTGCTGATTCCAACGTCTATTCACAATACATTGTTGGTTTCACTAATTGTTGGTTTCACTAAGTCATGTTTCTGAGACTATATGTTTTAATCTTTACATTACTGCATAGGGAATCATCTAATGTGTATTATCATGTTATAAATGGAAACCCATTATGTTCAAAATATAGTGAATCAGTGACTAGTCACCACGTACGTGTGACTAGTCACCGCGTACTGGTTACATGTGTGACTAGTCACCGCGTACTGGTTACACGTGTGACTAGTCACCTCTTACTGGTTACACGTGTGACTAGTCACCTCTTACTGGTTACATGTGTGACTAGTCACCGCGTACTGGTTACACGTGTGACTAGTCACCTCTTACTGGTTACACGTGTGACTAGTCACCGCGTACTGGTTACACGTGTGACTAGTCACCTCTTACTGGTTACACGTGTGACTAGTCACCGCGTACTGGTTACACGTGTGACTAGTCACCGCGTACTGGTTACACGTGTGACTAGTCACCGCGTACTGGTTACATGTGTGACTAGTCACCGCGTACTGGTTACATGTGTGAGGTCCCATGTCATGTTCAGCCATTTTGTCATAGGATCCACTTTTAAATGGTTGTTGGGTTTTATTTTACTTGCTTATTGGTTTGTTATTCAAAGTTTAAACTTGAAAATGTGTCTGTACATTATACACACACTCCGTTTTATTCTGCCCTACCAGTTTTTTCTTGTTTTGCTGTATCAGGACTGAAGTTGAAATATTACAAAATCACAGAAGAGATGGAGATTGTACACAAAACCCCAGCAAAGCACAGAGGAAAGAGATGAAAATCCTCATGTTTTTTTCCTGATGTGTACAAGAGTTGGACCATAATAAGGGCTTTCAGATGTGAGATGTAACATTTTTGACATGAGATTAGTGGGTCTTGGTTCTTCTGGAACATGCACCTGCCAGTGTATCTGCACAACCCTTATCAAAGCTCCAACACGTGCCCCATGACCTGGCCTGCAGGTCTGGCATTGGAAACCACGGCCCTGTGTTTTGTTTTGCTGTTGGACCAAAATTGCCCTGATATTCTGTTTATAGCTTTGACAAATTGTATTATAGAAAAGTTCAAATTAGGAATTCATTTGTCAGCTCGTGCCTTTTGTTTTAATTATAGTTGTTTCTAAAAGAATGTGAAAAATAAAGCAGGTTTCATTACAAAAATGAAAATCTTTAGTTTGAATTTTTGTCATATTTGGGTTAAATGCTTGGTAGAAAATTCAGATTTTTGCTGGTTGTGGGAAGACGTGTCCAGTCCCAAGAGGAAAGTACCGCTTCATCATGTTTACTCTTTTTTTTGATAACTTAAACTGTAATTGGACTGACTGCTCTTTTTCTGTTTTATGAAATGAAATTAATTCAAATATAGCTGCAGTTATTAGTTGTGAACAGTAGTTGCTGAGCTGGTGCTGTGGTCCCTGAACACAGCGCGGAGGACGGGACAGCCATCACAGCGCCGCCGGGAGGCCGGGGTCCCCGTACGGATCTTCCTGTACGGATCTTCCGGATCTTGAGTTTGCTGCCGCGAGAATTCAAGTACAGATCCAGGTAAAGGTGCGCGTGCGTGTATTAATGCGGTTCGTTCGTGACGAAGCGGATGCTAACGTTGTTAGCAGTTACTCTAACGGCCCAGTCTAGAGAGCCTGAAGTTCTGTGTTCCTGTGTGTCTGTTCGGTTAACCCCAGACCTGACGAACCAGACCTCATGTGTTCAGACGACGACAGCAGCGATGACCAGAACACGGAGCAGCTCAGAGAGGCGGTGTGGACTTCGGCGCCAGTAACCGACACAACACACGACACACGAAACGGTATCCGGTTAGCTAACGTTACCACTTAAATCTCACAAACGTAAGAGTCTGGGCTCAATTATACCTCAACGTTACGAAGGTGTATACGAAGGTGCAGAAAGTTGAGCTACGCTGCTATACACCATCGTTTGCTAACGATATTATAATTATTATTATAATAGTATTACTGTTCTAGTTGTTAGGTTATGTTAACAGGGCGACAGAGCACCAGTACAGCAGAAACAGCAGTAGCAGTACTGGTTCTGGTACTGGTGCTGGTACGAGGGGGGCGGGTGACCCGGCAGTGTCGTGGACCACAGATGAAGGTCTAAGACGTAGAAGTAGTTGGCATAGGTTGTATTTAGTGTAGGTGGACATTACAGGTTCAGAAAGTAAAACTCCTTCCCAGGATTTTATTCAAGCTGGCTGGATTTTCTAAATAGTGCCTGGTAAAATTACTGGAATCAACACAATCCAGGAAGCCTGAGCAAAATATTGGTGAGGACTTTTACTTTCTGAACCTGGAATGTCCACGTCTGGTATTTAGACACCTTTAAATTGCAGATGTGGTAGCTATGTTAATCATGCTGACTTATCTAGATTAATCTATAAATCTTAATTCACAGATGGAAAGAGAAATGTCAAAGTGAGTAAGAGGTAAGCTGCACTGTTCTGTTAATTGCAGATTTAGGTGTGTGTGTGTGTGTGTGTGTGTGTGATGCAGATGTTTGCATTTAAAACATATCAGCCTTTGATAACAGTTCCACTGCCAACAGAGTGGATGTGAGAGACCACGAGCATGATGGGAATGAGCTCCAGACCACACCAGAGTTCCGCTCACACGTTGCCAGGAAGCTGGTGGCCATGTTGGACAGGTGAAGAACACGTGTCACGTGACCTGATGTCAAATGTAATTAGATTAGTGAGTTGTGCTGTCTCCATGTGTGAGTGTTCCTGTCTCAGACTGGCTCTGTTCTACAGCCGCATCACAGTGACTTCTGGGATCCCAGATACCAAACCTGAGCATGGCCAGGAGGAGGAAGATGATGCAGGTGATCTCTAGACCAGAGTCAAATATACCAATTTCAAAACGTTTAAAGCCATTTTCTCAGTTTTAATCTGTGGAGTTCTGTAGATGGAACATAATTTAATCAAATCCAGTGATCAGAGCGCTGGGTAACACAACAAAGCAGGTCCATCACAGGGTTCTGGAACGGAGATGCGTCTTTGACCAGTGGGACGTTGTACATGAGTTATACTTCTCCTTTTGTTCATCACAAGGGTTCCGGCTCTTCTCTACATCACTTCCTGGAAGATGCTGGAGGGAGCCAACCCAGCAGCTGCTTTCTAAACGGCCCCCTGCCCCCAGCTCCAGGTGCCCCTAATGACCAGAGCCTTTTACACATAATTATCATCATCTAGACTTGGTAAATTAGAAAACCCATCACATCGTAGTTTGTACTGTAACTATTGACCCCCTCTCCCTTAGTGATAGTGACAGTGAGCTGGAGCGAAGGCTGAAGGAAGCAGCTGTGTGTGTCTCGGATCTCCTGCCCGTGTCCACAGAGCAACCGCAGGAGAAAGAGAGGGCAGACGCTACTATGGAAAGCACTGTACCAGTGGAAAAGACGAAGAGGACGAGGAGGAGGAGGAGGAAGGCTTCCACCAGGCAGAGAGAAGAAGAGTCAATATCAAGGGCTGATGGAGCTGCTCCTCTGGACGAGGGAACAGAGGAGCATGTGCTGAAGAGAAGAAAGAAGAAAGCGTCAAAGGTCCCCAGTTGAGATGAGGACATGCTGAGAGGGTTTAGTTTTTCATCCTGACTGTATATATAGATACTGCTATAGACGGAACTGTTTAAGCAACTGCTTCTCCTGTTTTGATATTTTATATACTATAACAGAAAAACAAAGTGTTTCTAAATTAAAGTCTTGGTTCTTATTGACAGCAAAGTGTCTTGTGGGATTTCAAACAGTAACCCCATAAATACATAGAGTGTATAGTTTGGTTCAGGTTCGACTCCTGTCACTGAACACAGTAACTCCAGGGCAGTTCATCACTCCCCTCAGGCCACATCAGGGTCAGAGCTATAGGGTTATACTCAAGGCTAGGGCTATAGTTAGGGTGAGGGTCAGGGTTATAGTTAGGGTGAGAGCTATAGTTAGGGTGAGGGTTATAGTGAGGGTGAGGGTCAGAGCTAGGGTTATAGTTAGGGCTAGGGGTATAGTTAGGGCTAGGGTTATAGTTAGGGCTAGGGGTATAGTTAGGGCTAGGGTTATAGTTAGGGCTAGGGTTATAGTTAGGGCTAGGGTTATAGTTAGGGCTAGGGGTATAGTTAGGGCTAGGGGTATAGTTAGGGCTAGGGGTATAGTTAGGGCTAGGGGTATAGTTAGGGCTAGGGTCAGGGTTATAGTTAGGGCTAGGGTCAGGGTTATAGTTAGGGCTAGGGGTATAGACTAGGGTTAGGATCAGAGCTAGTCTTCATTCTGTCATGAGTGTAGGGATCTCAGGCTGTAAATCCTTGAACAATTTCCATCCTCCACAGAGAGACGTGGAACTTCTCTGCAGTTGTACCAGTGAATCCTGCTTCTCACGCACACACAGCTTCAAACTGCCGGGCTCCTGCTTGATGACATCTTCCTTTGGGGTTGTTGCTTCCGCTATTGTGTGGTAGAGACCATCTGTGCTGGGATGTAGGGGTCAATATTTGGCGGCGGGGACGTGAGCAGATGAGCAGTGTTGTGCGTGTCGTTGGCCTGCGTCTGAGAGTAGAGTTCCAGGTCCCCCGAGGACACTTAAGGGTGCATCAGAGAGACACAGGAGATCAGGTTAGGGCTGAGACTCCTCAGAGAGACACGTGATTGGTTTAGGGATGAGACTCATCAGAGAGACACGTGATTGGTTTAGGGCTGAGACTCATCAGAGAGACACAGGAGATGTAAATATGGGGATTTTGTGTGTGTGATCAAGGCAATTGTACATGCAGTGTGTGTGTAGTCACCTGGTACTGGAGAACTTGACTGCAGGTGTAGTGACTCCTCTTGGATGGGTGTGTGTGTGTGTGTGTGTTCCAAAGGACCTGAAGTCAGAGTCTGATACACATGGTGGTGTTAGAGCTGCAGTGTTTCTTGTTGTCTATGTGAAGATGACGCACCCTAACCATTACCCTAGCCCTTATCCTTACCATTACCCTAACCATTACCCTAGCCCTTACCATTACCCTAACCATTACCCTAGCCCTTATCCTTACCATTACCCTTACCCTTACCCTTACCCTTACCCTTACCCTTACCATTACCCTAACCATTACCCTAACCATTACCCTACCATTACCCTACCCTACCCTTATACCATTACCCTTACCATTACCCTAGCCCTTACCATTACCCTAACCATTACCCTAGCCCTTATCCTTACCATTACCCTAACCATTACCCTAACCATTACCCTAACCCTTACCATTACCCTAACCATTACCCTAACCATTACCCTAGCCCTTACCATTACCCTAACCATTACCCTAGCCCTTATCCTTACCCTTACCCTAACCATTACCCTTACCATTACCCTAACCATTACCCTTACCATTACCCTAACCATTACCCTAGCCCTT
Source organism: Brachyhypopomus occidentalis (assembly GCA_020368025.1). Lineage (NCBI taxonomy): Eukaryota > Metazoa > Chordata > Actinopteri > Gymnotiformes > Hypopomidae > Brachyhypopomus > Brachyhypopomus occidentalis. The sequence continues at coordinate 149,583 of JAGXOD010000086.1, read as the reverse complement.
ATCCTTACCATTACCCTAACCATTACCCTAACCATTACCCTAGCCCTTATCCTTACCATTACCCTAACCATTACCCTAACCATTACCCTAGCCCTTACCATTACCCTAACCATTACCCTAGCCCTTATCCTTACCATTACCCTAACCATTACCCTAACCATTACCCTAGCCCTTACCATTACCCTAGCCCTTATCCTTACCCTTACCATTACCCTAGCCCTTATCCTTACCCTTACCCTTACCCCCTAGCCCTTATCCTTACCCTTACCCTAACCATTACCCTAGCCCTTATCCTTACCCTTACCCTAACCCTTATCATAACCATTACCATAACTATTATCATAACTGCTCTGGCCTGTTTGCTAGAACAAGAATCTCAGACCACCGACCTGTCGAATGCTGTTCAGACTGCCGAGGGCTCCTATACTGCTGCTATCAGCGATGACCATAGCCTGGGACAGGAGACTGGTGGGAGCATATGAGGCCAGATCTGTTTTACCATACACTACCACACACACACACACACACACACACACACACACACACACTGTATTCTTGGTGTTCTTGCTTCACTTAAAACACCTGCTGTATCTGTTTGTCATGATGATGCACATAAGTGGCCATAATCGCTTACTGTGGCAGGGCAGCTGGGCCATGGTGCTCATGAAGGAACTGGGCCCCATGTGGGCCTGCAGGGGCTGTGTGATTGGCTGTGGGGGTGAGGTGTGTAGCTGCTGCTGGAAGGAGATTGGCTGAAGTGTGGTGAACCCGCCCCCAACGCTGTTGATTACAGGAACCGCCTGCGGCTGGGTGGGTGTGAGACCTACAGCCCCAAAATACACCAGCCAATCAAAACACTCAGCAAATAACAGTGTGTGTGTGCGTGTGTGTGTGTGTGGTGGGGTGAGGCGTATGGCACCTATTAGCAGGGAGGAGTCTCCTAGGCTCATGACACTGGGTAGGGTGGCCATGATGAGCCCTGGAGGAGAGGTGCAGGAGATGCCATGCAGGGAGGTGAGGGTACTGACTGGGGGTAGAGAACCTCCTCCTGATACCTGGGGGGGGGCAGAGGGGCAGAAAGCCTGTTTCACTGGGAACCATGTAGGGGACGTGTAGTGTAGTGTAGTGTGTAGTGGTGATGCTCACTGGTTTGTGGTGTGGTGTGTCCAGTAGTGTATGACTGGGCTCCAGCTGGACTGGACTGGTTTCCAGATGATCCTCACTGGTCCTGTCCCCTTCGCCACTGATGCGCACTACCCCTAAGCCCTCGCACACTACAGGCTGAGGGAACTTCACACTTGCTTCAGGGACAAAGGAAAGACACAGAAAACAGGGAAAAGGACAAAGCAGATTAGTGAGTGTGTGTGTGTGTGTGTGTGTGGTGTACCGAGGACCCTTACATGAGTGTGTGTGGTGTACAGAGGACCCTCGCACAGTTACCCTGTGTGGGGCTGAATGGAAGCGTCTGAACAGGGATGGATGCTGATTGGCTGCTGTAAGGAGTGTCAAGGGCCAGTTTGTGCCTGAAAGCCTCTTCTTTACGACGATTGGCAAACCAGTTGTAGACACGCACTTCTGTGACCAGATTGGAGCCCAGCCCAGCCAGCTGTGATGGAGACACTCCTCTCTGCAAACACTCTGCTCTGATACACACACACACACACACACTGGGGTGTAGCAGTGTTTTAGGGTTATGTAGTGTTTTATCTTTGGCCATCCGTGTCTCCACCCACCGGTTACACTCCTCCACTAGCCCCTCCCTCTCCTCTTTGCTGGGGTTCTTCTGACGCTCATAAGCCTGGAACAGAATCTGCTGGGATGCAGGACCCCATTTGAAGCGATTTCTTCGCCCCTTTCTGCCATCCTCCCCTGGCTCCGCCCCTGACTCCGCCCCCCGGCTGGCATTGGTGAACTCTGTATTGGAGAGGCCAATGTGCATGCTTGATAGTACGGACTAATGTTTTTTTTTTATTGATTTTTTGTACGGATTTCATTTTTATAGTGGTTCTGCTTTGTCCTGCGGAAGCATCCACTGATGCTGTGTGTGTGTGTGTGTGTGTGTGTGTGTGTGTGTGCAGGTGTGGGGTGTACAGTACTCACGCTGGCTAATCTCGTCCTGCTTTTTCACGTACCAGCTGTAGAGGGCAGCGCGCTTCAGGTTCTTCATGGGTGTGCCCTTGTTCAGGTGCTGCGACAGGTGTGACTGGTTGAGACCTGTGGACTCCACCACCTCCCGCTGGGGCAGGTTGTGCTGCTGCATGTAACTCTTTACCATCTTCGCCACCCTCCACGGGTCCTCTCTAACACACACACACACACACATTTTTCAGTTAGCATATTATTTAACTATCCTTTAGTGAGCTATACTTACATTTGCTTATGTGAGAAAGTTTTACTTTGTTTAGATTTTATTTAAATAACGTTTCTTTAGAAGGAAATACATCAGCACTGCTAGACAGAACAGCAACATGACTGAAAATGGAGAGAGATGGATAGAGAGAGAGAGAGATTAAGAGAGGGGGAGGGAGGGAGAGAGGGGGGATGGAAGGAAGGAGGGAGAGGGAGGGGAGGGGGAGAGGGAAGGAGGGAGAGAGAGAGGGGGAGGAAGGGAATAGAGATGTTGACAGTGTAAGATAAGGCTAGGGACAAGGGGCAGAGTCCAACTACACATAACAACCGTGAACACAGTGCAAACAAACACACACGGACAAACACACACACACAGAGGAAAAAGAAATGTGTGTGGAGCATGTGTTCATGAATCTGCCCGTTAAGTTCCCAGAGGCCCCAGCACCTCCCCCACTGCTTCCTGGGAAATGTACACATTACACACCCTGCACGTCCTGTGTTAAACAGCCTGTGTAGGTCAGTTATTAAAGGGCTTGAGATGGCCTGAGAATAATGAAATGGGTGGGTAATTAGTAACTAAAACAGGTGGAACCTCCTTTATATTCATCAGCTGTGAGAGAGCAGAGAGTGAACCACAGTAAAGGATGGGAAGCTCGCGTGAGACGCAGGGAGGACAGAACGTGAGACGCAGGTGACCACATTCAGCAGGTAAGAACCGAACACAGATATTTTAGAGGAAGCTCAAAGGCAGCGATCACTCACACCTTGGTGTGTGTGTGTGTGTACTGTGAGACTCACTGTAGTAGCTGCTCCACCTGTGTCCTCTGTCTAGCTGCTTCGTCTGGGTGTAGCTTCTCCAGCTCGCGGTAGATGGGTGGTGGGTACTCCATCTCTCCCTCCTCCGAGCTCTCGCCGTCGGCCCGGTCAGCACGCTGGCCCCGCGACTGTTCCAGCTCCTCGACGGCCTGCAGCAGGACGTCCCGGCTGAGCCCGGAGCCCAGCAGAGACCAGACCAGCTGCTCCTGCAGTGCCGACAGTGTCCTGGACCTCCTGAGCTCACGGACACCCTGCTCCTCCACACCCTCCTCCACGCTTTCTCTAGGCTCCATCAGACCACAGAGGCCAAACACAGGGCTCCACGGTGTGTGACACCTTCTCACACACACACACACACACACTGTTGCTGCGCAGCTGAAGTAATGAACACACAAACAGGTACTCGGATAGATATGCAAATGGCAATAATTGGTACACGCTCACACACACACACACTCTCACACACACACCCTCACACACACTCTCAGGTGTACCTGGCGTCGTGGGCAAGCTAATCGCTGTTCTTGCTCTTCGACGTGTGTCGTCTCCTCTCTGCTTCTGCTCCAAACCTTCTGCTGTTTTGCTTTCAAAGGCGATTTTCCCTGCTAACCCCCCCTCGCTGTCTGTCTCCCTCACCGTCTGTCTCCCTCTGTCTCTCTCACTAACTGAACTTTGGCCTCATCCCCCTTCATGGCTCCATCAGGCCAGAGTGCAGAGTCTAACCAGGAGCCTTCAGGAAATATGCTCCACACACACTCCACACCCCACCTCTCTCTCTCTCTCTCTCTCTCTCACACACACACACACACACACACACACTACCTGCTCAGCCTCTCTAGCCAGTGCTGCAGCTTAAAAACACCTTTTATAGCCCATTTCAGCATTTCTCTCCATAGAGTAAACAGAAAGGCAGTGCCATTCTGCACGCGCACACACACACACACACAAGATAACCACAAGATAAGGAAGGAACAAAGCTCTGTCTTACAAAAACATTATAACATTAACATTCATATGGTACATATATAAAACACATACACACACACACAAACATGTGTGTATGTGTGTGTATGTATATATATATATATATATATATATATATATATATATATATATATATATGTATATGTATATATATATATATATATATATATATATATATATATATATATACACATGTACACACCTGAACTTTAGAAAACACCAACATATTATAACGCCACATAAAGACTTGAATGCAGCACACACAAACAGACAGAAATGATCATGATGTGGTTCCTAATGTGGTTCATGAACTGGAGGTGTGAAGGTCTAGACTCACTACTGGGCAAAACATTCGGGATCTCACTTGTAATATTTATTGTTTGTAAACTTTAGAGTCTAAAACCTCTGTAAGCTTTGTGATGTGATTATGCCATAACCATCTGGTATGGCCGACGTATTACTGTTTACTGTTGCCATCTTAACCTATAACTAAAGGTCCTGACCTGACCTCATAAGACTCCAGACCCAGTGAGACGTTAGAAGGTGTTTGGCTCGTGTCTGCTTTGAAGGGTCTGAGATGCTGTGCGAAGTCGCATCTTAGAGGCTTATAAAATAACAATATCACTTATGGATTATGATAAATGAGTAGGATTTTCCTTTTTCTTCATAAATACATTTTGCCTTTATTAACTTTCTCATGAGTATGCAATGTAAAACTTTACATTACGTTTTTAGAAGCTAGAATTTCACTATATATCTTAGCAAAATAAAATAAGGTAAAATAAAATATATACCGATTCTCTTGTGAGCAATAAATGAATCAGCACTTTGTTTCAGAAAAAGAAGTTTATATATAACTATGTCTTTACATACACTATTTACATACACTATTTACATACATTCCCATGAAACAAAACCCAAATAAATTAAATCAATGCCAGTCACCTGCTGAAGTGCAACATTCTCATTCTCCACTCTAGGCAGATCAGCTATTGTAATGCAACAGCAGGATCCATCAGCAATTCACTCTCACGCCCACCTAGGACAAGACAGGAAGGCTGTAGGAGGGGGATGTGTGCGTGTGTGCGTGTGTGTGTGTGTGTGTGTGTGCGCGCTGCTATCTATATGAGAGTGTGATGAAAGGTGTGTGTAGGAGCCGAACCCCCAAACTCTCACATGGTTGTGTGTTTGTGTGTGCTGTGCTACAGTGTAGGGCCAGTCCCATTTCAAGCGCTGCCTGTAGGGGGCGCTCTCCCCATTCCTCATTCCCCTCCCCCCACGCCGCAGGAGCAGGGTTCTGCAGCGCTGGGGTGTTGTCCTGGGGCTCCAGCGCCCTGCCCAACCCCCCTACCCGCCGTAAGTTCATGAGCTGCCTCTCTGTGGACCTGCTGCTAAAGACATGCTGCAGAGTGTGGAAGGCGAACAACAGGTCCACCCTCACCTCCAGCACACGGTCCCAGGTCCACGACTGGAACCTACAAGCGTAAATGCACCCAATTAGTATGGAAGAGATGAGCAGAGCTGTAAGGAGACACAGAAACTACAGCAACAGCGATAAGACTGCACGCGCTCCAGGTCTCCCAGAGACCCTCTCACCTCGTGGGCAGCTGTCGCTTCTCCAGCGAGGGTAGCAGCGGAAGAATATTTAGGTTTTCTGGGTTTGAAATGTGGAGATGAATCTCGGCCCTCGTGATCGTCGCAGACAGCACGTCTTCACTGAGCAGAAACTCTATGTTTGAGCCTTAGGAGTTGAAAAAGCTTATTGTTTATGCGCATCGTAATGTTAACATTTCCGGTTTAACCATGGGGTCCTTCTGTTTAATACTGAACTGCGCTGAAGCAGAACTTACCGCCGACATCGCGACCCTGTAGTCCTTTAACGCTTCCGCACCGATATCCCTTCTGGCAGCAACGGTAAACCCGTCTAACAAAACGGAACAGGGGTTGCCCCGGGAACACGGGACGACGAGGGACATCTTTAGACATAGGCAATATCTTCAGTCGATATAAATGGCCCCAGGTAGCAAAAGGAAAGTTTCCTTCCATCCATGGTGCAGACAACAGGGAGCAATACTGCTGGCTGCTCTCGGGATCTCGGCGAACGCGCCTGCGTGCGAGTTCCTCCAGAGTCCTGCGCTCTTGTACTGTTGAAAACTTCGGGATCTGACCACGTAATGACAGACAGTGAACACCCACAATAAAGCACATGAACATGAAAATACTAAAGCGAACACACGTGCTCCGAAATGTAGTCATCTCAAACATCCAAACGGATCAGTAGATCAAGACGCCGATGTGCCGAGACTCGGCCCGATTTAAGGGGTAAAGCCCCCCAGTCTGACAATAGAGTCTCTGGTCGACTCCCCTCTCTCCTCCCCCAGGGGTTGTACGGCTGTTTAGCTGCCCATTAACACCCCCTGGCTGGGTTAAATACGACTGCATAATGCGGCCTTCAGTATACAGCCACTAGTGCGTGTTATCTGGCCCCTTAATGACCCTCTAAAGTATACGTGGACCATTACCAACACAACACTCATTTGCAACAGAAACCACACCAACTGAGAGAGTATAAAACCTTTTTTTTTTTACTACCGTCAGGTGACCTAGCAGACAATAGCACGCCATACACGTCCTGCAAACGGACAGACGGATAACGGACAGACGGGTACCTGGCGCCGCCTAGCATTCTACGTTTTACACCTTTTTTAAAACTTCGCAAACCCAGTAAAGTCTACACATTTTGTGGCATCGTCCAAGGACGCTGCGTAATTACGCATACACGCGCAGTTTGTCTACTTTGTACGTTTAAAAATAAATTAATTGAGCACCGGTTTACATTGACAGACTTGTACACTTGGTATGAAGTGGGTGTTAACGAGTTTACACGGACAACACAAATCCTTCTACAAACAAATGATAGTTAAACTCATTTATTAGAAATACCTTATAAAATCAGTTATAAAACATGCTTTTATAGACGCTTTAACCAGTAAGAAGCGCAAGCGCCACCTCCGTTAGCGTCGCACGTGCTGAATGAGCTCCGCCTACTGTAGCTGCTGTGGTCAATGACGCCGCGTGCGAGCGGGTCATATGCAGCTTAATAACTGTTGTAATACACTCTGAACTGTGGTGTTTTAGATAATAGAAAGCGCAACAAACTTGATTTACATATACCTAATCCATAATCACAGATATGTATTTTAATGTGCATTTGAGTTGTGTGTGTATCTCAAAGAGAGATGTGAGAACACATAATTTATGCATATTGAATACGTAATCCATTCCATAGCGGTCCGACAGCACGCAGTGCTCAAAGCAGGTTCACCCCGTGTTTGAGTAAGCGGCGCCTGGCTTTACTCGGGAGTGAAAAAGCGCTGTCCTGGACACTCGGAATCCCAGAGTTCCTGGCAGACGCCCCCTGCTGGAGGAAGTAGGTCTCCTGCGCCGTTGTGCGCGTAGCATACACAGCACAGCTGGCGTTCCTGCAATTACAAAGTACCAACATTACAATCTCTCTGCAAGGCTGCACAAATTTGACGCAGATTAACAGGGCTCAACCTCCACTGAGGGAAGATTTGACATTCACTCTCTCTCACAATCACACACACACACACACACACACAAACACACACACGCACACCTGACAATGGCTTCCTGCAGTGTGTCCATGTGGGAGAACTGTGAGTGCAACAGGGCTGTAGCCTTCACAAAAGGATCCTGAGACCTGGAGTGGCCAGACACATTCGCTATCACACACACACACACACACACACACACACACATAGGCAGACATACATACATGCAGGCAGAACATACACACACACATATACCAAAGATTAATCACATAACAGTATTTCTATGAATAAGTTGACACTCCACACTCTGCTGACCTGCATGCAGGTACTACTCATCCTGCCCAACAGGGGGCACCACAGCACACAGCAACATCACCCTCCAGCGCTGAGTGTGCCTCACTGGAACAACCTGGAGCAGTGTGTTTTTCTAATTTGTGTGTGTGCACACATGTGTATGCATATGTGTGTGTGTGTGAGTTTCTGAGGAAGACAGAGAGACTCACTGGTGAGAGTGTTCTGGATGCAGTCGTAGTGAGTGAACACGTATGGCCCTTGGGGCCCTTGGGGTCCTGGAGGCCCTGGAGGTCCTGTGGAGGTTGTCCTCAGATGAGCCTCCAGCCCATTCAGAGACGCCAAACTACTGAAGCACTGCAGCGATTACACACACAGCCACAGGCATCCATGATGTACAACCTTGTCTCAAACAATAACACAAATCTCTTTCTCAAACTCACACAGGTCATCACAGGTCCTGCTCACCACGTCTTCCCTGTCGTCTGTGCTGAAGTGACGCTCCACCAGCAGGGAGAGGACCAGACCTCTCACCCTGTGCTGATACAACAGCAGGGGCTCCACAGCTGCGTGTGAGGAGCTCTGACAGTCCCCACGCCTTTCCACCCCCCTCACCTCCCTCCTCACCTCCCTCACCTCCTCCGTCACTCCTTCACTCACTTCCTGGATGTGTTGAGCTGGACTGTCCTGCCCTGATGTGCTAAGTGTGCTAAACTTGCCCTGCTCAGCACCTGTGACCTCTAACCCCTCTGCCTCTAACCCCTCTGCCTCTAACCCATCTGCCTCTAACCCATCTGCCTCTAAACCAGCTGCCTCATTTCTGTCATCCTCTGACCTGATGGGACTGCCACTTTCACACATCCCGCTCTCTATGACCTTATATGGCAGGGTCCCGTTTGGCAAGCTGTGGTCCTGCGAGTCAGAACGGGTTCTTTCCGTTTCACTCATCATAGTGGAGTGAAGACTGCTGGCTGTTGAAGGACACAGACTATAGGAAGCAGAGGAGGAGGAGGAGGGAGGGGAGGACATCGTCTGATAGGGTGGAGGTGGACAGTAGGCGGAGTCTAATTCAGCAGGGTCCAGTTCATTGGCTGGTGTGTCAGAGAGAGTGCGTGAAAGGAGACGGGTCTTTCTGGGCTGGTCCGGAGGTTGAGGAGTGCAGTGAAATCTGATGAAGCAAAAGGACACAGAAGCCTGAGAAACCCAAACTTACAATGTTGAGGTTCTGTTTGATTATTCACTCTTTGATCTCTGCATGATGTCATGATCTCTCTCACACATTATCCCCTCATCACCTACATTTCAGAGCAGGCTCACTGTGCTGTGTTCTTCCAGTTGAGCTATAGAGTTGCTGAGCAGTACCTGCAGGAGTTGTCCACTGGGGGGCACCGTAACATATGTAGTTCAGAGGAGGTCAGGAACACAGTTGTTGTGCCTGTGCTGGAGGAGGCCGTGGCCCCAGACAAGCTCACTCCATTGGTCAGCAGCCCATCTTCCTGTGGAGGGGCGGCTCTAAGCTTTGGCACCAGGTACATGTATTTTGGAACAGGCAACACTGGTTTGAGTGGCTGGTTTCTACCTGGCTGTAGGTCTCTGTCTCCTGCACCATCACCTTCCTTGTGAGCTCTGGGGGCATCTGTGTGCTCAGCACTCTGTACAGAACACACACACACACAGACAAACATTACGCAGATTTGTAATCACTGGTAGATCCTTGGTAGTGCTCTTCCAGACGCCATGGAAGTCCTCCACGGTACGGCAGAAGAAAACGGCATCATCTAGAAATTAGATAAATGTGTTGAGTTTGTATTATGCACCCACCTGCCCTGGTAGAGAAGGCAGCCTGCTAACACTAGAGGGCAGCGCTGACATGCCTGCAAGATGAGAGCTGCCTTCAACAGCAACAGGGGGTCAATCTGTGAGCAGCATACAGAGGTAGAGCAGCAAAGATCAGCTTACATGCAGATGCTGGAATGGTTATGTTTGCCTGCAATGTCACAGACGTACACGTGTGGAGTCGACGGTTTTCAGGCAGCTGAAGATTTCGTGCAGCTCAGTGGTGCCGCCCTGCAGGTGGGAGAGACAGCGCGCCCAACGCAGCGCCAGCTCCCCACGGCTGTGCAGCTGCATTACAGAGACAAGCAGCAATAATCTTTGGGCTGATGCAGCAAAGCCAATCACATCAGTCGGAGCAGGACAAACCCACTTCTTGTTCCGTGATGCAGTAAGTGGGATGTTTTAAGATTTCTGTTATTCATGACCATTTTAAACTGTGATGTCACACTAATGTACAATTGCACAGTGAACATTTTGGTGGATAAAGTACACAAGGGCAAGTTGTCTGTTATGCAGTGATTCAGTACAGGAGTCTGTTAACCTTCCCACAGCCAGACGAAGCATCACAGTTAAGGACCGAGGACCGACGTGCAGCTGTACCTGGTAGCTCTGATGGACTGGGCCATTGTAGAAACAGAAAAGGTCAATGAGCTGATCCAGGAACTCACAAACACTAATATCAGGAATTTCAGCTACACAGCTCAGCGCCTGACAGAGAGAAAAGAACACTTTACTGCTTTGATATTAAAAGGAATTTTAATTCTCCTGGACAACTTAGATTTGTCCTGTATAACAAATGACTAATTACAGTGGTGGATAGTAACGAAGTAAATGTAATTCGTTACTGTACTTAAGATTTTTTTTTTTTTTACTTTAATCAAGTATTTACCTTTTTTGTAACTTTTACTCCACTACATTTGAAAGTGAAATATCTTACTTTTTACTCCACTACATTATGCGAAATCTGTCGTTACTTCCGGCTTCACGTGCTCAACAAAGTAACGACAGAACAAAAGAAGCGCAAAGCACGCGCACCAATCAGCGTGCAGTTCAACGGTGACACAACAGCGTTCACGTTAATACCGGTAATACAACAGCATGACAGAAAATATATCTACTTAAAATGAATGAATCTACTGATTGTAACGGGCCACACAATCCATGGCCTTATTTGAGCACATTGAAGTAGTCGAGGAAAAAAAAACACTCCTTCGTTTCCAAGCGCCTCTCTGCCTCAGGATCACACGGTTTCTTCCTCCAACAATTCCCCATCCAGTTTAAGGAAGCACATACAGGTAAGATCATTTTATAGGCCTACTGGTCATTTACCTTAATGCGAAATCTAACAATATCTTGCAGTAAACTGTTTCTTTGTGTATGTGAAAATAAGTCCGACATTATCATTGTATACATGGTTAGTTAGCTAGCTAGCTAAGTATGCTATTGCTAGTACACGACCGAAACCTGCCTTGGCTAAGTTAGCTAGGTAGCTATTTGTTCGTAGTATTTGGAGCTTCCAGCTAAATGCATTGATATTGTGAAATAATAAACATTTGAACATAGCACTTTACCTTAGATAACAAATTCTATTTGGTAGGTTTTACATGCAGAGCATGGTGCTAAAACAGTTAGCAGGTAGCTGCTAGTTGATATTTTGTCTTAAAGTTTTGCTTTGGCCTATACTAAAACTATCTAAAGTATTCTGCAATAACTAAATTATTATGTATCCTATTTGTATGGCTCAGTAAAACACAGGAAATGTTTGATATCTGGATTTGCAATTGCAAATAAATCTTTAAACAAAATATTGCTTATTCGCAAAAAATTACTTCATAGCCACTTGGTGCTACCAAATGGAAATTACATGCCTTCTGTTTTCTGCTTATGACAATTTTAGTAAACAACAAAACTAATACTATAAACACAGAATTAATAATATTAAAATATTTGTGTAGAAAGAGTCAAGTCTGTTCACATAAATGAGTTGATTATGCAAGAGTCATGGTATAGAGATAACAGGATATTAGAGCCTTATTAACTGATGGTATGTTACTTTCAATACTTTTGTACGTTTACTCAAGTAGAAGTCTAAATGGAAGACTTCTACTTTACTCCAGTACATGTTCTACCTTGGGTATCTGTACTTGTACTCAAGTACGTGGTTTGTGTACTTCGTCCACCACTGACTAATTAGTACCACTAAATTAGTACCTTTACACACACCTCACATACATGCACAGACACACAGGTGAAGAGTCCATACCCAGAGGAAGGGGTCTCTCACGTGAACAGCATACTTGCTCTTACGCAGACGAAGCAGGCGAACGGGCGAGCCAGACAGCTCAGACACACAGCGGCTCACTCCAGCCAGCTGCCCGCACAGAAGCTCCTGTTCCTCTACAGGCGTCTGCAACAGCACAGAGCACACTGTCTCACACCATAGCACTCTTTCACACCAGGCACTGTCTCACACCATGTGAATCTATTTTATTTTAATGTTTGCGTGAAATCTGAACAGAAATTCTTGCTGTACTTTTTGAGAATATCTAATCTTCACCTCCGTGCTAATCTGCACTTTTGAATATCCTAGTAAAGTACACATACTTAAAATTGGATTGGATAATGGATGAACAAACCGAAAAGCGGTTTAATATTTATGATCTAAACAAAACGCTTTACATCTTCTGGGTAGAAATAGCATATTCCAGCCCGGGTGAGATCGCCCTCTTCCTGGACCTTTGAGCGATCGTACAGGAAGAAACAGCTGAACCTGGAAACGTGCGAAAAACGGACAAACATGAATAATTCTTACGGAGAAACAGAAAACTCGAACTTGACGCTGTGTTAGAACAGCTTCTCAAGTGCTAAACATTAGCTGCATTTATAACAGACACAAATACGACCTTTTCATACGCCTTTTAACCCTGACCTGTATCGGTACCGATACATTCCATACAATCCCCGCATTAAGACGGATATGTGTCACTGCACACACGGGTCACTGCGGCGCTACTGGGATTGTACCAGTAGCTTCACTCCAGTCCTGTCGCATTCACAGTACTTGATTACACGACCTGCGCTCTCACCGTCGTGTTTCCCTGTGTGCCTCGGCCATCGGTGAATGTGGACAACACTCCGGCAGGGTCCCCGTCTTGCTTAGCAGTTGCGTTTCATATCTCTCCGCATCTGAAAGTTCAGCAACGAACTTGCACAAAGTTCCGCTTCCTGCAAATTCGGACTTCGGGCCCGAGTTGCGGAGACCGGGCAGCGGCCGCGCGAGACTCCCCAGCACAGACGAAGAGAAACCAACGTGGAAGAACCAGCTCTGCTAATGGCGAACAGCGCACAAATAGGCTTCTGCTTCCTCAATTTTTTTAAATTTACAAATAACGTTTATTTGTGTTGATATATAAACTCACCTGCATGCGCTGGGCGGCTCAGCAAACAACAGTGCTGCCGCACCGATTCTTCAGCAAAGCAATTAACGACTGCTTAAAATACCAACAAAACATGTACGCGAATGCTTTAACTTAGCATACCTGACACTTTTTCCTGCTAACTTTTCCCTTTTTTTAAAATCTTGTTGGACTTGAAGAGGAATGCGGGTCACAAGAAAAGCGTCATGTGAGTCTAGTAAGGCGAGCGCAGGGTCACGTGATTAACGCGAACACGGCATTTATAAGATACTTGTAAGAAAAACTCAACATTGCTGGATTCAGTTATGGAATACGTGTTTATTCTCATTTAAGGTTAAACAGTGTCATACAGTGGTCTTGGTATGAATAACTTCAGTAGCTACTCATTCATTAGAGCACAGAGGCACGTGGCCATTTCAACATGCTGTGTGTAAAATGAAAGGATGGTGGTCCAGGTGTGGATGAAGATCCAGACATTGAGAGGGGCGGAGCCCTCTGGTCCATGACGGAGATTAAGTTCAGCATGATTCACTCTTCATGGCCTTCATAGCCATCAGGCAGAGGATTCACATGGGAGTTGTGGAAGAGTGTCTTAACCCCATCACCCCAGGGGAAACGCTGCAGAACACACACACACACACACACCTTTACTTTAGCACTAGGACAAATGGGCAAGAAGTGCATCATTAGAGGCAATCAAGCTTACAGGATGTAGTATTATCCACAACAGAATAGCAAACACTGGTATGTAGATCTAGTCTATAAGAAGTCTAAACTCCACACATTCAAAAACAGTACACAGCCCAGGGTCTGGCCTAGAACCCAATTGGGCTTATTCTGGATTACAAGCAATAATATAAACCCAGTCAAATAATTTCAGACAACACAGTGAGTCCCTGGTGCAGTGTGGATGGGGAGCAGACTTGTAGCGCCGGATCCCCAACCGGCTGGTGGAACACAGAGCCTGATTTAACCCTTACTACAAATATACCAAAAAGCTAATATTGGTATGATATCTTAAATCAGCAACCACATTAAGACCCCTAGTTTTATTCAATTATGTTGATTTACAGCTAAGAGTAAACTGCTTTACATAAGGAATCGTTTGCCTTCAGCAGTGGAGATGGTGTACCCTCATGCGTAGTTTACGCACCTTGGAGCGGATGCGCAGGTGTGGGTAGGCGACGAACTCCGGATGGTCGTGGCTGTGGTGCTGCGACTTCAGGAAGGCGTTCAGCATGCACACCCCGACTCCAGGAAGAGCCACGACAAACGTTAGGATCTTCCAGGTCTTTGCTTAAAAACAAAAACAAAAGTGAGGTTTGTGTGAATGTTTGCTAGATTGCTAACCTACCCGTTTTACTTAAACAACTGCTAATAGTTACTGTGAAATGTCACCCTAGTAAAAAAAACTAGACACTTGGCTAGCCCAACCCTAACCCTCTTTTACCCAAATCCAACATTTCTTCTGTGTAATTAACGTTAGCTAGTTATCCAAGGTAGCTAGTTATGGCCTTTACTTAAAATAACTCATAACCTAGTTAAACAGATACAATTACAAGCCAACCACAGGAACTCTAACCAGGCTAGCTAACCTACACACGTCTTACACACACACTCACGTCTAACCTACACACGTCTTACACTCGCGTTGATGGATGTGTGTGTGTGTGTGTATATATATATATATATATATATATATATATATATATATATATATATATGCGCGCTGCAGTTAGCCAGCTAGCTAACAAGGTCAAACCATAATGTCCGGGACGTCCACAACAGCCATCCCTGGCAGTTCTTCCATTTACTACAACAGGTCTTAAAACATACCTCCATCTTCAGCGTGTGCTACAGCTGACAACCGACGACTCTGGGGCAAAAAAGATGACCGCAAGACAAGCTGCGAAAACCGTCCGAGCGTGGCCATTTTACCTCAACTTACACGGGAAACCAGTGACTGGCAGAGCCGGAAGTCGCCCGATAAAGACGCGTCCTGACGGGAAGTTTCGACTTCACTGCCGTCTTCAGAGCTGGTGCCTAATCGGAACCTTTCTGAAAACGTCATGCTTCAGGTTTAAAAAGTTGTTTTATTGCTGAGTGACTGCAAAAGCGACATGATTGCAAAATAATGTGATTACAGTGCAAAGTTGAGTTAGATGGTACAACATATAGCAACAAAACACAATCAAAGCAGGTGGATATTAGGACGAGCAGAAGCTGTAAATAGAAACGGTGTTTAGTATTGTAGCATGAGGTGCAACGTTCTAATAAGTAATCATACGAGAGCTAACAGATAACGGCTACAGTTCTTATGTTCAAGAGAGAAGATGCACTTGTAATGGATCAATATGCGGAGTCAGTAATCCTCAGGCACTTAGTAAACCCAGATGTTATATCTACTCAATTGTTTAATTTCAATGTACATAAATATTTGTTTTATTGCATTACTGTATATCGTATTTAAGTATATCGTACTCATATTTGATCACACTGATATTTACAAACAATTTTAAGTTTAATCAACTGGAAATGAAATGTTTTCAACTGATCAACTTAAATACTTTATTGTTGAACAGAACACTTTTTACATGACCCTGACATTTTGTTTTTCAGCTTGCAGTTGGCAGTCAGGTCAGACAGACACGTTAGGCAAAACATATGTTCGAGTTGCAATTTGTTTTAACGAGTGCGGCCGATGTTTTAACCTGCTGTGTTTTATTCGATAGCCTATGGGCGAGTAGAAAGTAGTTTCTATTCATTTTAACCTTATTAGTTGTCGGACATTCTCACGGCTTTTGCAACATGTGGAGTTTTTGACTCGTGTACCTGTATTTTACCCTTCTCTAGGTTATCCCTAATCCCTAACTCTAACCCACTCCATTTGCTCCTGTGGCTAACGGGAGTGCGACGATAGTTTTCAGCGCACGCGCAATTTGTGACGCTATCACGATGTTGTGCGATTCCTCCTCAGTTGGAAAGCGGTTCCTCTGAGCTCTGGGTGATTTCTATATAGGGGTACATTATCAAATAAATTATATGATCATGTTAGGTAATTTTATTCACATGTTACGAGCGGTTCAGAGCATTTTATGGTCCTGGAAAAGTCCTGGAACTAGCCTAACCGTTAATAAGCTAACCATTTATCAATTTTTGTCTCCTCATTTTCTTTGTGTTAACATGATTAATATTCCTTTTTCCTTTATATTCTTCCTTATTATTGCAATTAATGTTGATGGTTATACTGACTGTTGACTTTTGCTTCAGTAAATTGTTTGAGATGAGGATATCACCATTGCATGCTTCTATGGTGCTGGTGACTGAAAGAGGTTGTTGGTGCTAGACAGGCTGGCCTGAGTAAGGAATGTCGGATCCTCTTTTCACACACAACCATCTAGATTACAGAGAATGGTCCAAAAAAAGAGAAGATTTTGTGAGTGGAATGATCACTCACAATGGAATGTTCGAGTTGATAGAAAGGGACAAGTTGCAACCAAAGTGCGCAGAAGAGCATCTCTGAACACGCAGCACGTCGCACCTTGATGCAGATGGAGCTGGTGCTAGTTCAGCCAGGAACAGGGGGCTGTGGTAACAGTTCACACTAGACCCTAAGAGCTGATCCAGAATGCAGCTGCACGATTTGTACTAAACCTTCCCAAGCTCACACACACCACTCCACTGCTGTGTTCCCTCCATTGCTTCCTGCAGTCAATCACATTGGAATAAAATCCCAGGCATGTCTACGAAGTCAAAACTGGACCTGCTCCCTCCTGCCTGCAAACACTGGAGTCACTGCACTGTACCTCAGAACCTTCGTAGGTCATGGAAGGAGTTAATGCTGCACTGAGTGGGCGGTGATGGGTGGGATATGCAGAAGCTACCTGTGTGGACACAGAGGGACAGAGACACTGCAGACAGCACAGTTAAGGTTGCCCACTCTGCAGAAGGTAAGACTATCCTGGCCGCCCAGGCATTAGAGAAGCTGCTCACAGCACTAGAGCAAGAGTACTGCTAACACAACCCAGAGACCCTTCAGCAGAATGAGCAGCATTACAATAGCAAGGGGTCATTACAATAGACGAGAAACAGTAATTCTCTTTAAAGATTTATCAACATATGAACAATCTGTTTAAGACCAGAAGAAAGTACTGTTTATCTGGTATATTGGCTTATATCAATCTGGATGTATTTATCCTAAATGGACAGACTGTTAGAAGTTAGAACTGTTAGAAGTGTTTTAGTCATATATTTTCCTGGTATTAGTGTGTCCCTTAACAGGTCCATGGGTTATGATTATGGACGTTTGTACTGGGAGATGTGTAATGCGTTGTTGATCTACGGGTTAATGTTCAGCATATCTGTGCTGTCCCCTTGAACCTTTTGTTTATAGCACATTTCTGGCTGTTTCAACCCAAATCCCTGCTGTGAAGATTTGTTTACAGCTACATTTATGGTATGTGCATATTAACTACAGATGCTTTAATAGCTCAGTGAAACAGACACCATGGTGACGGCGCTATGGACACTATAGTTCCCTCGCTGGGGACGTCTGTAGTGGCAGTATAAACAGTATCAGCTTG
Source organism: Brachyhypopomus occidentalis (assembly GCA_020368025.1). Lineage (NCBI taxonomy): Eukaryota > Metazoa > Chordata > Actinopteri > Gymnotiformes > Hypopomidae > Brachyhypopomus > Brachyhypopomus occidentalis. The sequence goes on along the minus strand of JAGXOD010000086.1, from coordinate 131,733 downwards.
TAAACCGTTATGGGATTTTAAGTAGAGAGAACAGGAGTGAAAACGTTTGTGCATGTCTGCCTTCCCTACTGGCACAGTTACTATAGGAATGGTCAGATCTGCACTGCCTTACCCACCTGTACTATGAATGCGTGTTTGTGTTGTCTTCCTGAGATGGAATCTGGTGGATATGACAAGTTCGGTTCCTCTGACTCCGAGAATCATCACCACCACCATCAACCTTTTTACACACGCAGTGAGTCAAGGGGCATAACACTCTGACAGCAGGGATTTATAACGTCAGCGTTTTAGCCTGCTGCCTTGGGTGCAGTACATAGCATTGCAATATCTATATTCAGTTATATTTTATCTCACATCTACAGTGCAATAGCAATATGTATATAGTGTTTGTTAATTGTATATTTATATATATATATATATATATATATATATATATATATATATATATATATATATTTTTTTTTTTTATACTATTAGTGTTTTTATTTCAATAATCTTTTTATACTGCTCTCTGCATACTAGTGTGAATTTGCACCGACGCTTTTCACTCTCCTGTACCCCAGGACTCTGAAACTGAACCGAATCCTGTTCTGCTTTTGTGTTTCAGACAGACAGAACAGGATGTTTTTCATCATGTTTGGAGTACTTTCTCTCTTCCTCTTAATACTAACACTTACAGTTGGAATTAAATGTAAGTCCATTCTCAAAAAGAGTCAGTCTAACTGAACTGTCCCAGTATAACTGAACTGTCCTTGGCCTCAAAATGATCAGAATGTATCTTGTTCCCAGAGACTTTCAAATCTGCTTCATCTGTATTAGTGGAATTGGGGTGTCTGTTGACTTGTTCTCATTGATGTTCAGTCTCCCAGGTGAACAAGCAGGTGTCTGATGTCACGCTGTCCCTGCAGGCGGTCAGGGACGCTGTACAGGCGGGTCACGCAGGTCAGGGAAGACTGGTCCTCTTCTCAGACTCTCCACCTGTCCGTCTTCCTCTCAGGTATTAGACGGTAAATCTGTTGTTCTTTCTCTCACTGAAGTTGTTCCATTCCCTGAGGCCCTGCTGCCTGTGAGAGGTGAGGACCCCCACACACACACACACCACACCACACACACGCATACACACACACACCAGCTGTTCACAGCAGTCACATGTGTGTGTAGGTTCCTGTGAAGAGGATTGGACATTTTATGAAGGCAAGTGCTACTTTTTGTCCAGACTGAGGATAAAGTGGCACGATGCAGAAGAGGCCTGTAAGAAGCAGAGGGCTCACCTGCTGGTGGTGAACGACGCTGATGAACTGGTAAGACTGGAGAAATGAGGACTAAACACATTTAAAATATTACACATATATGTAGAAAGCTGAAAACGAAGCATCCACATTGCTTTAGGTGGCATAATCAGGTTTGTTAATCGTAATCTTTTAAGATGGTATTCTCATTCTATCTCAGGACTACGTTTCCCAACTTACTAGCCCCAGTGAACATTACTGGATCGGTCTGGTGGAGAGGGTGGAGGAGGGAGTCTGGAGTTGGGTGGATGGAACAGACTTCAAATCAACTGAACAGTAAGCTGTTCTACCATCTGGTCATCTGAAGCAAAGCTTGTTTTTGCTGTTGCTACAGCAAGTCTACAGCGTGTAGAGTGTGTAGAGCAGGTACAGTGGGTACAGGGTACAGTGTGTAGAGCAGGTACAGTGGTACAGTGTGTAGAGCAGTGTGTAGAGTGTAGAGCAGGTACAGTGGGTACAGTGTGTAGAGCAGTGTGTAGAGTGGGTACAGGGTACAGTGTGTAGAGCAGGTACAGTGGGTACAGTGTGTAGAGCGGGTACAGTGTGTAGAGCGGGTACAGTGGTACAGTGTGTAGAGCGGGTACAGTGTGTAGAGCGGGTACAGGGTGTACAGGGTACAGTGTGTAGAGCGGGTACAGTGTGTAGAGTGGGGTACAGTGTGTAGAGTGTGTAGAGCAGTGTGGAGAGGGTATAGTGTGTAGAGAGGGTACAGTGTGTAGAGTGGGTACAGTGTGTAGAGCAGGTAGTGTGTAGAGCGGGTACAGTGTGTAGAGCGGGTACAGTGTGTAGAGTGTGTAGAGAGTGGGTACAGTGTGTAGAGCAGGTACAGTGGGTACAGGGTACAGTGTGTAGAGCAGGTACAGTGGGTACAGTGGGTACAGGGTGTAGAGCGGGTACAGGGTACAGTGTGTGTAGAGGTACAGTGGGTACAGTGTGTAGAGCGGGTACAGTGTGTAGAGCGGGTGTAGAGCAGGTACAGTGGGTACAGTGTGTAGAGCGGGTACAGGGTGTAGAGCGGGTACAGGGTACAGTGTGTAGAGCGGGTACAGTGTGTAGAGTGGGTACAGGGTACAGTGTGTAGAGCAGGTACAGTGGGTACAGGGTACAGTGTGTAGAGCAGGTAGTGTGTAGAGTGGGTACAGGGTACAGTGTGTAGAGCGGGTACAGTGTGTAGAGCGGGTACAGTGTGTAGAGCGGGTAGAGTGGGTACAGTGTGTAGGGTACAGTGTGTAGAGTGGGTACAGTGTGTAGAGCGGGTACAGTGTGTAGAGCGTACAGTGTGTAGAGCAGGTACAGTGGGTACAGTGTGTAGAGCGGGTACAGTGTGTAGAGTGGGTACAGTGTGTAGAGCAGGTAGTGTGTAGAGTGGGTACAGTGTGTACAGTGTGGTACAGTGGGTACAGTGTGTAGAGCGGGTACAGTGTGTAGAGCGGGTACAGTGTGTAGAGCGGGTACAGTGTGTAGAGCAGGTACAGTGGGTACAGTGTGTAGAGCGGGTACAGTGTGTACAGTGTGTAGAGCAGGTACAGTGGGTACAGTGTGTAGAGCGGGTACAGTGTGTAGAGCAGGTAGTGTGTAGAGTGGGTACAGGGTACAGTGTGTAGAGCAGGTACAGTGGGTACAGTGTGTAGAGCGGGTACAGGGTACAGTGTGTAGAGCGGGTACAGTGTGTAGAGCGGGTACAGTGTGTAGAGCGGGTTCAGGGTACAGTGTGTAGAGCGGGTACAGGGTGTAGAGCGGGTAGTGTGTAGAGTGGATACAGGGTACAGTGTGTAGAGCAGGTACAGTGGGTACAGTGTGTAGAGCGGGTACAGTGTGTAGAGCAGGTAGTGTGTGTAGTGTGTGTAGAGCAGGTACAGTGGGTACAGTGTGTAGAGCGGGTACAGTGTGTACAGTGTGTAGAGGGTACAGTGTGTAGAGCAGGTACAGTGTAGAGTGGGTACAGTGTGTAGAGAGCAGTGTAGAGCGGGTACAGTGTGTAGAGCAGGTACAGTGTGTAGAGTGGGTACAGGGTGTGTAGAGCAGGTGGGTACAGGGTGTAGAGTGTGTAGAGTGGGTAGTGTGTACAGCGGGTACAGTGTAGAGTGGGGTACAGTGTGTAGAGCAGGTACAGTGGGTACAGTGTGTAGAGCGGGTACAGTGTGTAGAGCGGGTAGTGTGTAGAGTGGGTACAGGGTACAGTGTGTAGAGCGGGTACAGTGGGTACAGTGTGTAGAGCGGGTACAGTGTGTAGAGCAGGTAGTGTGTAGAGTGGGTTCAGGGTACAGTGTGTAGAGCGGGTACAGGGTTTACAGTGGGTACAGTGTGTAGAGCGGGTACAGTGTGTAGAGCGGGTACAGTGTGTAGAGCGGGTTCAGGGTACAGTGTGTAGAGCGGGTACAGTACAGTGTGTAGAGCGGGTACAGTGTGTAGAGCGGGTACAGGGTACAGTGTGTAGAGCAGGTACAGTGTGTAGAGGGTACAGTGTGTAGAGCGGGTACAGTGTGTAGAGCGTACAGTGGTACAGGGTACAGTGTGTAGACAGTGTGTAGAGGGTACAGTGTGTAGAGCGGGTACAGTGTGTAGAGCGGGTACAGTGTGTAGAGCGTACAGTGTGTAGAGCGTACAGTGTGTAGAGCAGGTACAGTGTGTAGAGCGGGTACAGTGTGTAGAGGGTACAGTGTGTAGAGCGGGTACAGTGTGTAGAGCAGGTACAGTGTGTAGAGGGTACAGTGTGTAGAGCAGGTACAGTGTGTAGAGCGGTACAGTGTGTAGAGCGTACAGTGTGTAGAGCAGGTACAGTGTGTACAGGGTACAGTGTGTAGAGCGGGTACAGTGTGTAGAGCGTACAGTGTGTAGAGCGGGTACAGTGTGTAGAGCGGGTACAGGGTACAGTGTGTAGAGGGTACAGTGTGTAGAGCGGGTACAGTGTGTAGAGCGGGTACAGTGTGTAGAGCGGGTACAGTGTGTAGAGCAGGTACAGGGTACAGTGTGTAGAGGGTACAGTGTGTAGAGCGGGTACAGGGTACAGTGTGTAGAGCAGGTACAGTGTGTAGAGCGGGTACAGTGTGTAGAGCGGGTACAGTGTGTAGAGCGGGTACAGTGGGTAGAGTGGGTACAGGGTACAGTTGGTACAGGGTACAGTGTGTAGAGGGTACAGTGCCCACGGGGCTCTAACACTCTCCCCCTGCGTCTGACCTCCAGCTTCTGGGACGCAGGGCAGCCAGACGACTGGGACCTGCGGGTGAACGGGGAGGATTGTGGGCAGCTTCACCCTTTATTCACTCAGAGGCGGAGCTTGTGGAACGATGCTGACTGCACACTCCCCTACAGATACATCTGTGAGGGTACACCCAGGCACTGAGCACACACGCACACACACACACACACACCCACCCCTACAGATACATCTTTGAGGGTACACCCTGGCACTGAGCAGGCCCCACACACACACACACACCCCTACAGATACATCTGTGAGGGTACATCCTGGCACTGAGCAGGCCACACACACACCCCTACAGATACATCTGTGAGGGTACACCCAGGCACTGAGCGCACACACACACACCCCAGGGAGCACAGGGAATCCTGCCCTGCTCACACACATGGGACACTAAGCACAAGGACCAAATCCACAGAGTGACCCCTCACTAGTGAAACCAACAGGCAACTTTATTTTACATTTGGCTTTGTTGTAATTATGTTGACAAAAGTAATAAAACAAAGTACATTGTACAAAGTGTTGGCTGGAAAATCCTCAAAGTTGAAAGCATGTTTGATCAAAAAGATATCAAACCCTACAAGTCCTTTCCAGAGCCAATGAGGTGATCACATCCCACATTCTTGGTCCTCTTGTCCAAACCCCCAGAACCACCAGTGTGCTACTCCTTGTGAGGTTCTTTTGGTCTCATACACTTTCTCATACAAATACATGTTTGTGTCATAGTGCTGATAAAGCAGAATTGTACAGTGAAGTCTGAAATGAGCACTGTGCTCTGTTCACACAGGTTTATACAGCAGGGTAGTGACGTACTTCTGTTTGTAGCGGTGAGTTGCGCTGAGAACCATGACACCATCCTGTGAGGGAGGGACACACAGTGAGGAAGGAGCCTACATGGCCCGGCAACCTGCCTTACTACCATGGCAACAGCAGACACCATCCTGCCTTACTACCATGGCAACAGCAGACACTAAATACCAGAAACGCATGCAATTTATACCACTATATTATACAGTCATTCATTGATTGAGAACAGAGGGATTAAATCTGTACCTTGATGGAGAGGGCGTAAAGATGATTCAGCATTACGTGGTTGGGTTCAGGAAGCAGAGTTGGGTCACACTGTTTAGTACAAACACACAACACGTCAAGGTCGAACCTCCAAAGCGAACCGTTGGCGTCGTGTGGCGTCGCCGGCCAAGATGCTGCTTACTGAGATACTCACACAGATGCTGGTGTCTTTGTTGAGTAGCACCTGCAGCAGGTGTGGGGGGAGAATGGGGGGGGTGAGCAGGGGGGCGTCGCCCTTACAGTACGCCTCCTGCTGGTAGGAGCCAGGCGGAGACGCAGACACATCTGAGACAGAGGGACACATAAGGGACACATAAGGGACACACAACTCCCCAGGACGCGTTTAAACCCCCAGGGTTATTAAGCATGTGGCGTTTCCTCCGTACCTGACACATCAGCACATTTCTCAGAGTCGGTCTTCAGAGCATCAAACACTTCAAAGTCTGTCTTGCGCACCTGGATGACGTTATTCACTATGCCAGACATACTGGTCACTACAGGCTGAGAAACATTGACATGTTATCAGTGAAACAGAATGTTAAGATGAACGATGCAGACAGCTGAGAACACAGGACACTACAGGAGTGGGTGGAGTGGAGTTGAACACTAACTATAGGGCAGAAAGGAAATGATGTCATACACAAAGGAAGCGCTGTACCTGTGCAGGATCCAGCGTCCAGTGTCCATCCACACAGAACTTGTACTGGTGCCGCCCTTCAGGCAAGTTAAGTATTGCCACAAAGTTACTATGACTACAAGTAAGACACAGAGAATTTCAGTGTTAAGACACTAAATTGGCAGCATCAAACATTTAAGATGGGGTAGGTACTGGCTGGAAACGTGCTTGTCTCACAAGATTGATCAGCTAAAAACTGCCATGACTGATCCAACAGTGACCCCTGGTGGCTATATGTGAACATATGAATAATATATGCATAACATGAACCAGTTTAAGAGAGCACCCAGGTACAGACCCAGGGTCCCACGACCCCTGTAGCAGACAGACATGTTGTAATAACCATGTGACCTCTTGGATAGAGGGATCTTGCTGGCCCAGTTGTTGAAGGAGCCGGACACGCAGACGTCCTTGGCTGGGCCCGACCACCGGAACACAGTGGGACGCTCCTCAGGGCCGGGACAGCTAGACTCGGACTCCATGTCCCTCTGCCATGCCAGGAACTCCTGGGGGAGGTGCGCAAGGTCAGGATTAAGCTCCGTGTTAAACTATGGCTCTGGGCAGCAGCGCCACTGACCGGTGTCTCCACTCCAACACAGCTGACTCCGCTAACCCAGGATTACATAATGGTTTACATAGTTGCAAAATGGCTTGTGCAGTGTTTCTAAAAGCTTCTCAATACCAAGTATTTAACCTGATGTTTGGTAACTAACTAAGGTACTCAAACTCACTCAAATTAGTAACTAACATGACTGGTGAGTTATTCAGACAGTTAGTTATTACAGTGAGGCTGTATTTGGTCTTGTATGGAGTCCTGAACAAGATGCTGTGAATGTGATTTTTGTATGAATAGGAATGGAAGGACAAACAGAAGAAAATTCAAACAGAATTTAGTAGGGGTGTGGCAAGAGCTCGTGACACGAGATCTCGCGAGAATACAACGATATTTCTCATCGAGCTTTAACCGGTCTCGCGAGAAAACAATCCGGTGGGCAGTATGAACTTTTTCAGCGGGTTCTAGCAACACAGCAGCGGCGAGTGCGACATCTCAGCTGAAGAGGTAGGCAATGCTGGCAATGCAGCTTACGAGTTAAAGAGGATATTTGCTAGTAGCAGCCAGTGTAATGCCAGTGTAATGTTATGCCGGAGTTGGAAGAAGTTCAGGTAGAAGACGCTCTCGCTACTCTTATTTTACAATGTCTGTCTGCCTGCTTTCTGGGTTACAATAAACGCTAACGGAGTGACGGACAAGACACGAGCCGTTTGTAAGCGCTGTTAGAAAATCATGCCGTACACCGCGGCTAATACAAGCACTACGCCTAAACACAGCACCACCATGGCTCTCTGCTTAGGCCAGTCATGCCTGTAAACAAAAGGATGAAAGGACAGACTCACAAATACCTTTGAACCTCAGCTCCCACAGTCGAGTGCTGAGCCACGACAGTAACAAGAGACACGGGCGTTTTCATTGAGCTATGAGGACATTTTCTGTAGTGGAAAACACAGGCGACTACTCCACACTTTGGAACCAAAATACACCATAACGCTCGCATTTTGTTCGCATGGTATCAAACTCTTAGCTCTGTGTTGTCTGAGGAAATGTTTGGACAGTCTCTGCACTCTAAGGATAGACTTAATATGACTGGTTGTGGTGTGCACTTATTGTTCGCACTGTATATGTCAAAGTTGTATTTGTTTTTACTTTTTTATACTCAGTTTGTGGAAAGTGGTTCTGTTGGGTCACACACTGCTTCAATTAAAAGCTAGAAATTCCTGTGTAGTTCTTACACAGTTAAGTCTCGAGACTCAATCATACAGGAGAGAAACCTGTTGAATTTGCATTTTTTGAGTTTGTCAAATAAAACTTTCCAGATATGTCATCTTTGAAGTTTTCTTTAAAATCTTCATATTTTAATATCATAGATATTTTTAAATCTCGTCTCGTTCTCGTGAACCCAATATCGTGTCTCGTCACGCCCCTAGAATGTAGTTATTGTAATAGTAATTTTTATGAAATTAACATCTATACAAGTAGACGTGACAGACTGGGAGACTTTAAAAACAACTTTACCTCAAACTCAGCCAATCGATTTAAAATAGTTAAACGTATATCGCTTTTAGAACATCTAAATGATTTTTGGATAACACAGTGAATACCTTCTGAATTAGAGTGAAATTAGATTTTGACTACAGATGGTTTCCCCCAAGCTGGTCCGACTAATAAGTACTAACGAACCATCATCGGCCAGTAAGTAACGAAAAGTCTTTGGGGAATCAGATCCGACTTGTTGCTTTCTCACGTCTTTCACGCCTGGACGAGTCTTGTGAGCGTGCACGGACTAAACTACAGTATCCCGACAGGGTCCAAACTACTTCCAGTCCGGTATAGGGCAGTGAGCCCGCTTCTTCCTTCTCGAGCATTTTCCAGTATGGTTTCCACACAAACTAGACTTCCGTGGTAGAAATCAAACGTGGTCTACGCCTACACACTTGTATGACATTGGGGTCTGCCAGCCACGACAACACCGAACATCGTCAGAAAACCTATAGCAGACAAAGTTAAGGGGTGAACCGAATTGCATTGTGTATGACATTGCATTTGTGGAAGCTGAAACCAACATTAACATTCTTTTAACCTAACGCGTAAAAAGCACGGCTACACATCCACAGATTACCTTGGCATCATCTCCATGAAAGATGTCGGTATCTTCGACATTGTCCAATAAAAGTTTTGGCCGGCCGCCATCCTTGGCCCCGCGGCTCTCCCGTCGCTGCACCTTCTCGCCGGGGGCCGCGCCGCTTCTGTCGCTGCCCGCGTTGCCCATGTAGTTACAGGATGCCTGTAGACTACTACGAAAACAAAAATAAAATGTTAACTGGGAAGTTAGAGGAAAACTACTGACTATACTTCCTCACAAAACATCCGAACACATCGGAGACTGAACAGGCCTTAGAGACATTGGTGTTTACATCTGTGTCCCCGTTGCTCTAACTAACAATACTCGACCAACCTTTGCCCAACCGACTGAGTTCACCTCGATAATGATTTACCTACAACAGACGAACCGAACTTTGTATGATACGGTAATGTATCCGAAACCATAAGAAAACAATCACAGCGAACGTCGCATGTACTCCGTGGTTATTTATGTATTATAAACGGACGTGGACATCATGAGACTGGAGAAATGAAAACAATATTTTTTCTACTGTGCGGTATAAACCAAAACCCACTAATTCACACACTTTGGGCAGTGTGGTAGTTGATGATTCATGTGTAAAGAAAGGGTGTAGTTGTCTCACCCCGTAAGATTCCTCTCTGTGTAGCCCACAGTCGCTCGGTCTTATTTCGCCATTTCCAGCGCGCCTGTCACGCCTCTTCCGCCTTCGCTTTACCCGGGACAAATACGCACGTAAATCACCAACAATATTAACACGCCTACTACCGCAGATCAGTTATATTGATCATTAAATAATACGAATAATAATTAAACGTAATTGGTAATGCTATTAATGTGTTTTGGTCGCCCAAGGATTTTAAACTTGTCTTTAATGAACTAGCTTAATTAAAAAAACGAATGCTTTATGTCCTGTTTCGGGGCGCCGTTTCATGTATTCTCACGGATATCTGATTTCACTCCATGTCGTTACTGAAAAGTCCTCGGCCTGATCCCGCAAAAAACACGGAGACGTGTTTCACTCACGTATATCTCAGAATAAGCAGCTTTCACGTGAACTGTGACTGTGAACGACTGAAGTAATGAAATCGTCCAACGGTGCTAATGGTACTAAATGCGCAAAAGTGAACTTAAATCTGTGGTTATTCCATCAGTCCGAGTTCTGGAGAATATGACAGCGACCTTTATATTTAGCCACCGCTAGTTATAATATTACATATCAGTATACAACATCCACCAGACGCAGCAGATTTTACACACTCCTAACGGGGTATGTCAGGGTGGGTGGGGGTCTGACATGTGGATGCAGGAGATGTTCAGGGGACATTTTCTTTAGTATTCAAGCCTGAAACAACATCACGTCTAGATCAGTACCAGATCATGAATAAATCAACACCAATCTACAAGATTTATACTTAATTTATGCTTATTCAAACCTAGAAATTCTCATATTCTCAAAAAAACAAAACAAAAACCCAACCACAATTAGAATCCTATCAGGTGCACATACACACATGCACACACACACATTTCTATACATACAAACAGGTGAATTTTGCCCTAACCCTAACGTCTGAGGTAACATGTCACACATGACGAGACCTATGTGTACATGTAACACATGACGAGACCTATGTGTACATGTAACACACATGATGAGACCTATGTGGACATGTCACACATGACGAGACCTATGTGTACATGTAACACACATGATGAGACCTATGTGTACATGTAACACATGACGAGACCTATGTGTACATGTAACACACATGATGAGACCTATGTGTACATGTAACACACATGACGAGACCTATGTGTACATGTAACACACATGATGAGACCTATGTGTACATGTAACACATGACGAGACCTATGTGTACATGTAACACACATGATGGGACGCAGTACTACATGTACTACACTAACTGTGCATCTGTCACATTCTCTTATAGCCACACAATAATCTAGTGAACATTGGCTAAGGAACAACAACAAGGCATAAAAAAGATAAATGTACACTGTTCAGATAATAAGATTTGTAAATAAAAAAGACAGAGAGTAGCTATGAATTGTGTGGTAGCTGATAAGTCCAGACGCAGGGTGGAGTACAGATGCAGGGTGAGGTGTCTGTAGCAGGGTGGAGTACAGACGCAGGGTGTCTGTAGCAGGGTGGAGTACAGGCGCAGGGTGTCTGTAGCAGGGTGGAGTACAGGCGCAGGGTGTCTGTAGCAGGGTGGAATACAGACGCAGGGTGAGGTGTCTGTAGCAGGGTGGAGTACAGACGCAGGGTGAGGTGTCTGTAGCAGGGTGGAGTACAGACGCAGGGTGGAGTACAGACGCAGGGCGCCCCAGTATGTTGATGTGGTACCTTCCTCATGATCACATGGGATGCTGAGAATGTTTAACACCAGCATCACATCAGCACAGAAGTACAGAACCGTCCACAACAGCCAGCATTGCACTACAGCATGTGCTCACGCTATGTACTGCATTAGCAGCGCACACATAGGGCTGTGCTTGTGTGTGTACCGTAGTGAAGTGCACAATGCAGTAGACTGTGATGATGAGAAGTCCGATGATAATGGAGGCGATGGCCATGTACAGAGCCAGTTTCCCCAGACGCTGGGACCCATCATAGTCCTCGTCATCGTAGCTCTTCTGCGACTGGCAGCAGACAAAACTCACTGAAAGCTCAGAGAGCAGTGGAGTTATTCACAGAATCACCAGCAGTGTCAGCTGAACCAGCTGTGGAAACCACACATTCATAGAACACAACGACAGTTAGACAGGCAGCGTGTAGAAGGGGCAGTTAGACAGGCAGCGTGTAGAAGGGGCAGTTAGACAGGCAGCGTGTAGAAGGGGCAGTTAGACAGGCAGCGTGTAGAAGGGGCAGTTAGACAGGCAGCGTGTAGAAGGGTATTCTTACTGTGTAAGGCTAAACTCACGAGGAATGTGTAACAGTACAAATAAACATTTAAGGGCTTTAATCTCCAGCCGTTTCTATAAACCCCTCACACTTCGCGGTTCAGCTCTCTGCAGAGTTGCTGCAGCAGGTCCTACCTGTGCGTGCGGCTGTAGGACACTGAGCTGATGTGATTTAAGATGCTCCAGCATGAACTCAGTCTGCACTGCACGGCTGTTAGTCAAGCTGAAACCCCCTACGCGGTCCTTACTGCACACATGCACACAGGAGCCACAAACACGCTACTTCAAACCACAGCCAGTCATGACATGCAAATATGAGTGAGTTATCCAACATACCCTAGATGTGTCTGTGAGTTACCCAACATACCCTAGATGTGTCTGTGAGTTACCCAACATACCCTAGATGTGTCTGTGAGTTACCCAACATACCCTAGATGTGTCTGTGTCAGTTACCCAACATACCCTAGATGTGTCTGAGTTACCCAACATACCCTAGATGTGTCTGTGAGTTACCCAACATACCCTAGATGTGTCTGTGAGTTACCCAACATACCCTAGATGTGTCTGTGTCAGTTATCCAACATACCCTAGATGTGTCTGTGAGTTACCCAACATACCCTAGATGTGTCTGTCAGTTATCCAACATACCCTAGATGTGTCTGTGTCAGTTATCCAACATACCCTAGATGTGTCAACAGTCTGCACTAAGGAATTTGTGTAACGTATTTTTACTTCTGAGAGAAACCATGATGGTTCCCCGCCAGCTCTCACACACACATCATACACACACACACACACACATCATACACACATACACACACTCTCTCTCCCACACACGTCATACACACACACATCATACACACATACACACACTCTCTCCCACAGGGTAGCAGCCCTGATCTGTTTGGCCAAAGTGCTCATGGGAACCATTGTGTGACTAGCTGCATTAGTCAGAAGAGAAAAGGGGTTTGCAGATGTTTATAGATGTAGTTTCACAGTAACCTGAGGTGAAGGTGTGAAGAAACAAACCACTGGGGAAAAAACTTTCTCATGGTTTGGACAAACAATAAAACGTTTAGTTTGCAGCACTCAACAGAATAAGAACTACAATCTGAGGAGCACCGATGACAACAGTGAATAACACTGAATTAGACGTTGCTGAGCATGTCATCACACGGGAAATATTTAAATGTTTAAATGTTTAATGATTATTTTTTAACTGGTGCAAATACACTCACACGCCCCTTTATTAAGTTCACCTGTTCAACTGCTAATTAATACAAAAATCAAATCAATCACATGGTGGCACCTCAGTGCACATAGACATCATGACATCATAATAGGCACATATACATCATGACATCATAATAGGCACATATACATCATGACATCATAATAGGCACATATACATCATGACATCATGATAGGCACATATACATCATGACATCATGATAGGCACATATACATCATGACATCATAATAGGCACATATACATCATGACATCATGATAGGCACATATACATCATGACATCATGATAGGCACATATACATCATGACATCATGATAGGCACATATACATCATGACATCATGATAGGCACATATACATCATGACATCATGATAGGCACATATACATCATGAAGATGATCCATGGAGTTCAAAAAGTGATTTAAGTGACTTTGAAAGTGGCAAAGCTCTTAGGGCTAAATGAGCTGGACTAGCATTTTTACACACAACCATCTCTAGCGTTGCAGAGAATGGTAGGGAAAATATTCTTGGCACACTTTGGGCCCCTACCAGCCTACACAGAGTATTGTTACTGACCATGCCCCCCCCCCCCCCTTATGACCACAGTCTACACATCTGATGACTTCCAGTGCACAATGTTAAAAAGCCCAAATCATCTCAAACTGGTTAATTGAACATAATGAGTTCAATGTACTCAAATGGCATCCACAGATCTTCAACCTCTGAGGAATGTTTCCAGCACCTTGTTGCATCTATGATAAAGAAATACAGCTGAAGCGGCTACAACCCAGAACTAGCATGGTGCCTGGAGCAGCTACAACCCAGAACTAGCATGGTGCCTGGAGAACTAGCATGGTGCCTGGAGCAGCTACAACCCAGAACTAACATGGTGCCTGGAGCAGCTACAGCCCAGAACTAGCATGGTGCCTGGAGCGCACAACCCAGCTACAGCCCAGAACTAGCATGGTGCCTGGAGCAGCTACAGCCCAGCTACAGCCCAGAACTAGCATGGTGCCTGGAGCAGCTACAGCCCAGAACTAGCATGGTGCCTGGAGCAGCTACAGCCCAGAACTAGCATGGTGCCTGGAGCAGCTACAACCCAGAACTAGCATGGTGCCTGGAGGGCTACAGCCCAGAACTAGCATGGTGCCTGGAGCAGCTACAGCCCAGAACTAGCATGGTGCCTGGAGCAGCTACAGCCCAGAACTAGCATGGTGCCTGGAGCAGCTACAGCCCAGAACTAGCATGGTGCCTGGAGCAGCTACAGCCCAGAACTAGCATGGTGCCTGGAGGGCAGCCCAGAACTAGCATGGTGCCTGGAGCAGCTACAGCCCAGAACTAGCATGGTGCCTGGAGCGGCTACAGCCCCAGAACTAGCTACAACCCAGAACTAGCATGGTGCCTGGAGCAGCTACAGCCCAGAACTAGCATGGTGCCTGGAGCAGCTACAGCCCAGAACTAGCATGGTGCCTGGAGCAGCCCCCAGAACTAGCATGGTGCCTGGAGCAGCTACAGCCCAGAACTAGCATGGTGCCTGGAGCAGCTACAGCCCAGAACTAACATGGTGCCTGGAGCAGCTACAGCCCAGAACTAGCATGGTGCCTGGAGCAGCTACAGCCCAGAACTAACATGGTGCCTGGAGCAGCTACTACAGCCCAGAACTAACATGGTGCCTGGAGCAGCCTGGAGCAGCTACAGCCCAGAACTAACATGGTGCCTGGAGCAGCTACAGCCCAGAACTAACATGGTGCCTGGAGCAGCTACAGCCCAGAACTAGCATGGTGCCTGGAGCAGCTACAGCCCAGAACTAACATGGTGCCTGGAGCAGCTACAGCCCAGAACTAACATGGTGCCTGGAGGGCTACAGCCCAGAACTAACATGGTGCCTGGAGCAGCTACAGCCCAGAACTAACATGGTGCCTGGAGCAGCTACAGCCCAGAACTAACATGGTGCCTGGAGCAGCTACAGCCCAGAACTAGCATGGTGCCTGGTAAAGTGGTAAGTTCATTAGAATGTGCTGTTTCCATGTAGGATTTTTTTCCATGTAAGTTTCTGCTTGTAGAATAAACTAAGGGTCAGTTATGCTTGAAACGCTGAAGCCAAAATACTCCACTGTACAACTGAAAGAAGTCCAGTAGGGACCCGTCCATGAGGCAGGCGTCCTGGATGGAAAATGATTTGCTATTGATAGTTAATATTGTTAATACAGCAGCAGTCGTGTGCTGCATGCAGACGTTCAGTCGTGTGCTGTTCACACAGCACTTGAAGAGCCTTGAGTGTCTGAGTGTTGGTGTTGTAGTGCTTCTGGGGTGCGTGTGTGTATGCACCTTTACACACTTCTTGCGGAGTGCTGACACTTGAGACCTGTCTATTTATAGCACGTGAGTTATCTGTCTGAATGATTCACAGTCCCACGGCATCGGCAAGTTGAGCAGAAAACAAGACCTCAGCTCTACAGAGCAACGTCCTGAACTACAGCGTCACTGCACTGGGACTCTTCCCAATGACCAAATGAGGTACCATGAATCATAAACACTGATACAGAAAAGCTTACCTAGCAATTCTGTAATGAAACGCATATTTAGCAAGAAACACCAACAAATCCTGCCTGGATATAAAAAATAGATAAATCTGTAACTTACCATCACAGAAAAAACTAAGGCCACAATATTGACTGGCCAGGCCGGACAGAAACATGTGAAAATGGTCAGAAAGATGTAATTCCTCAGGGGTGGGGCGGGCTTCACCTCCTTATCTCTCCCCAGGCTGATACTGAGGGATACGGCTCTTGTCTTTTCTCCTGAAATCCCAGAACTCATGATGCAAAGCAGGAGAGAAAAGCATGCAGTGTGAAATTATAACCTAACTTCAGCTAAAAATACAGAGGATGGTGTGTACAGAGCTCAGACCAGATGAAGGGAAGAGTTTATTATAGTCAGGGGTGTAGGGGAGTAACACCATCCTTGTTTTGATGGCGGGGGTCTCCACAGAGCTCTACAAAACGGAAATTACGTTTTTATTTTTTTCTATTTACGTACAAAATATCTTAAACAATAAAAATGCATCGATATCAGACAATGGCAAGTGAAATTCTCGCAGGAATAACTTTTCTTACAATAATCTTTGGTTTGTTTGAACAGTCTGTGCATTAAGCCAGTACCGCTGAAGATAGTGTATTTTAACGAGCTGTGTTGGGATACTTACCGGATAAACACGTTTTTTTCGTTTGTTTTCCCATTTACATTTACATTTACATTTACGGCATTTCGCAGACACTCTTATCCAGAGCGACTTGTCTTATCCAGAGCGACATGTTCGTCAAATGGAATAAATAGAGATATGCAATATTACTGATTATGTGAACATTATTTAATATGAAATATATCAAAACAGTTTGATAATAGTACATTATCCAGTAGCTAAGAAGTAGCGTGTCTACTTTTGAAAGCTTTTTAACTTTGGAATTATAATATTTTAGCTTTGAGTAGAGAATACGTGTTTTATTAATGCGTGCAGTATATCCTCTGACGCAGGTTGCCTGTCTGTTCCAAAATTTAGACTGGTCACTGTTGGGGGGAGAGCTTTCAGCGTCATGGCCCCCAAACTGTGGAACTCACTACCACAATCTCTTCGTGACTGTCATTCACTCTCCTCCTTCAAAGCTCAACTTAAAACTTACCTCTTTTCTCAGTACTTTCTCTCTGCTGATCACTGATTTATTTAATTTCCTTTTTTTTCTTATATTTAATTTATTTGATTCTCCTCCCCCTCCTCCCCTTTCTCTTGATGTAAAGCGTCCTTGGGTATGAGAAAGGCGCTATATAAATTTAACTTATTATTATTATTATTATTATTACCTTTCATTCAGGATTAGGGTTTGGGTCTAATTTAACTTATGACGTTATCTAGCGTAGCTACGTTATCTTCTCTAAAGGTTCAGATATTTAGATATTTTACATGTCTATAGACTCAAGGACTGTGCTGGATTTTTAAAGTAACACCCGCATTGCCAGAACTTCGCGATACTGTCAACGATCTGCTAAAAACACAACACAAAATATACGTAAACCCGTGTTTCACTACTTTAAATATTATATCGTTGACAGTACGTAGACATACAGTGTACGTGCGACCGCCCAGCTGGCAAATGACGCCATCATGTGTATGTAAGAATATCCAGGTATGAAGTCAGATGGGTCAGATTACATTCAACTCCATAACACATTTGATTATACATAGTGTCTTCTGCATTCAGGTGTGAATACAATGCATATGACCCGTCATGAGTTTGAAGTTGACGGATGCGGTGATTCTGACATTTGACACGGGAAAAAGGTTCAGCTGTTGCATTTGCAGAAACACGCGGTCTCTGTAAGAACGACATGACGTGCGCAGAAACACCGTGCAACATCATGTTAATAATCTTCCTCACAGGTGAGTATTAAAAAAACGAACCATCCAGTTAGGCTACTACTTCAAAATATCTGGTATCGTTGCTCGGTCTTTAGTGATTTTGTGTTCTGGCTCTGTCTTTAGGATTTGCGTCAGGAACTTTGACTCTGTGGCAAACACCCCAAAGAATAGAGGTCCTAGAGTGCGAAAATGTAAATATAACCTGTCATTTGGCGCTGGAGTCACCCGAAGTACAAGTGAAGATCGCATTGTTGAAAAATAATCTCACACAAATCCAAGTTACTTCGTATAGCATTTCTACTAAGAAATACGTCTCAAACATCAGAAACATATCCCACACCATCACCCTTATATCGGTCGGGAGAAACGACAGCGGCAAATATTATTGTACAGGATGGACGGATATACCAGTTCTTGGACCAAAGTTTTACGGAACAGGCACGGAGCTGAAAGTCGGTGAGGTCTTTATATATACACATATATGTATATTATATTTATATAAACAATATCTATATATAACATTATATATATATATATATATATATATATATATATATATATATATATATATATATATATATATATATATATATATATATATAATCTACTATTATATATTTTAGTATTTATAATTATAATGTAATACAATGTATTTTAATACAATATAGAGTTTATGCCGTCGGTGTATTGCGCCAACGCTAGCTTCACAAGCCCTGGTCCAACACGACGCCAGTACGCGATATGGATATCACTTTTAAGTATTTTGTTGATTGCCGTCTCAATAACATATCTCACGTGCATAATGTGCAAGGGTAAGTGATATATACGAATATCTGAAACTGAAGCATAACAAAAACATTAGTTATATATTATATAAGTTATTCTAAAATGTTTCTCTTTTACACAAGCATAATCTAATAATAATTACTAATAGAAATTAAATGTAGACTATGTAGCATCTCTGAATACATTTTAGGGAACATTTTCAGGTTACATTTCAAATACATTAAAAAAAAAACATGTATGCTTAAATATACTCTTACATTTACTCTTAAATTGACTCTTTTCTGTAGGCCGCTGTCCAAAACAAAAGCACAAGGTAAGTGTCTGTCTATCTGTCTGTCTGTCTGTCTATCTGTCTATCTATCTATCTATTTATCTATCTATCTGGCATATGCATTTATTTCTGAAGAGCTTAGAGAAACAACCCTGCTGTTTTTCAGGATTTTAAGTTTTAAGCATTTTTATATGAATGTTTTTATTATGAAATCTGATTAATAATCTTCGCACTCACAACGTTTATTTATTTGAAACAGAGTAGCTATTTGCAGGTGCTAATCCTGTAACCCTCTAACTGTACACATGTTCATTCCAAAAACACAGTTGAATTTGTTGGTTCTAAACTCTAGACGAGATAGACCAGGTCTCAACAGAATAAACTTGAACATGCATTAAGTCGGTTATGAAGGAATTATTGCAGAAGCACCGTGCTGTGTGCTGCCCAGACAGGTGACGCCCTCACTGTCCAGTCTGATGTCCTGTGTGCTGCCCAGACAGGTGACGCCCTCACTGTCCAGTCTGATGTCCTGTATGCTGCACTGACTCTTCCCAAAGCTCCAAAGATCGCGAGGTCAGTCCAGAGACATGAGGTCAGTCTTTAAAGCTACAACTTACATATATTCAGCGTTGCTCTATAATGTACAGTGCAGTGGCTGATTTGTGAATAAGACATGGGACAGACAAGCATCTTCAGTTCAGCTGTATTTATGCAACCTGTTCAGAAATAAATAAATAAGTATATTATGTATTTATTATTTACAGAATAGTCCAGATCCAGAAGGAGAGAGCACAACAAATGCAGAGGTCCTGTACTCTGCCATTCACATAAAACCAAAGATTATGGCACAAATGGGACAAACCTAATTCTATAGTTATATTATCTAACTATATGTTTATATTTGATCTCTTTACATATAGATATGTATACATATATTAACACAGACATAGATAATTTTTAGAGCAATATATGTATTATCATTGTTAAATATTTTTATTAAATTATATTATCAAACTATATGTCTATAGGGATGGGGTTGTCAGTGTGAAACCACTGAAAGATAAATGGCACTTTATTTATATATAGACATATTTTATTTTTAATATTTTAGTGTTTTAAATGTATTGGAGGATTTGGTGTGTAGTGTTGTGTATCTGTGGTCAGACTGCCACCATGCTCAAGATACCGACCGGTCTGTCTGATATGACCTTTTAATTAAAGAACTGGCCAACATAAAAATGGAAAGGAAATATCAGTCTTAATGTTCTTAATGTGCTCATATTTAAACTCAAGCAAGGGAGAAGCAATCCAGATGTAAAAAGCACAGAAAAGATAATCCAGACTAGTTTAGATTAGTTACACAAAGTGGACAAATGCACAAAGAGCTGAAATGTTTGGAAATAATTTATTAGGAATTTTTGAAATGTTCATTTCTTACAAACAGTGAAACATGAGACATTATCTAGAGACGTTGAAGTACCTGATCTAAATCAGTCATTTAAAAAATCTCCCCAAACCTGATTTTATTGTTGCAGTGTTTCATTTTGTCCGGTAGGGGCAGGCTTTTTGAACAATAGTTCAACAGAGCAACCTCAGGATCGACCCATGACGGACACAAAGGTGATGGTTTAGTGTGCCTGGCGTAAACAGTGAATGTGACAGTGATGTTTACAGCATAACATGGATGTTAGGAACAATATTAAATTCACATTTTAAATCCTCTTATACAAGGGAATACATTAGACCATGACAGCACTAATCACACACGGACACACACACACACACACACACATACACACACACACATACACACACACACCTCCAGCATTATTAGTAGCTTGTCATTCACATAGTTCACTTTCTTCAGCAACATACAAAACAAAAACATTTCAAGTTAAAAAAAAAGGTCAAAAT
Organism: Brachyhypopomus occidentalis; assembly: GCA_020368025.1. NCBI lineage: Eukaryota > Metazoa > Chordata > Actinopteri > Gymnotiformes > Hypopomidae > Brachyhypopomus > Brachyhypopomus occidentalis. Next base: position 111,257 of record JAGXOD010000086.1, on the reverse strand, counting down.
ATGACATTTAAAGAAACAAAGACTGTCTTGTGTGTTAAGTGTACAACATGTGCGTTAAGACTCACACAGAAATCACACCTCACAGATGTTTACAAAATGAATGGATCTCCTAGTGATCTCAATATGATCCAAAAGAGAGCATTTAAAATCCTTTACAAGACAAAAGGGTCAAATCTAACTCTGAATGACAATTATGTGCTTGGTTAATATCATCGCTGTGATCATGAGCAATATCATAAATCCAGTTCCAAAACTACCAAATATACATTTTGACATTCCTTCCAATATTTTCCTTTGTAGAAAATGTTTCATATGAAATTCATCACATACTTTCAAATGTACCACAAACTGCACCCAGGACACATCTTTGCTCCCATTAAACTGTTAAACATCTAAAACTCTACAATTGTAAACCTACAGTGCCTCAAAACACATGAATAGTTTCATAAAAAATGGAACAGCATGTCCAATTAACAGAAAATCAGGAAGAATGAAAGAATAAGAGAAACATACAGACAGGTTAAAAAAGAGAAACTGCTTCCAGAGAATCTGAATATGTACACGTCCTTCCATTCAGAGCGGAGCAGAGTGTTAGTACAGGTGATGTAACAGCAATGCAGGAAGCACTAGTGTTGATTCCACTGGGCAGTGTGGGGCAGGTGGAGGTCTGACTGCTCCATCCGTCCTGCCACCTTTAGGGCAGAAACACACCCACCTGTCATCACTGCCAGTTACTGAAGAGAAGCAGGAATGTGAGTGACAGTCACACAGCTCTGATATGTTGAAGCAGTGATGTCATCACTTACCCACTCAGTGGTAACCGTTGGTAAAGGCCGTAGCGATCAGGGGGCCCTGTGAGGGTGAACCAATCACAGCACGTCAGCACCACAGCCAACCATAGATCAGCACCACAGCCAACCACAGCACGTCAACACCACAGCCAACCATAGATCAGCACGTCAGCACCACAGCCAACCATAGATCAGCACGTCAGCACCACAGCCAACCATAGATCAGCACCACAGCCAACCATAGATCAGCACCACAGCCAACCATAGATCAGCACCACAGCCAACCATGGATCAGCACCACAGCCAACCATGGATCAGCACCACAGCCAACCATAGATCAGCACCACAGCCAACCATGGATCAGCACCACAGCCAACCATAGATCAGCACCACAGCCAACCACAGCACGTCAGCACCACAGCCAACCATAGATCAGCACGTCAGCACCACAGCCAACCATAGATCAGCACGTCAGCACCACAGCCAACCATAGATCAGCACCACAGCCAACCATAGATCAGCACCACAGCCAACCATAGATCAGCACCACAGCCAACCATGGATCAGCACCACAGCCAACCATAGATCAGCACCACAGCCAACCATAGATCAGCACCACAGCCAACCATAGATCAGCACGTCAGCACCACCAGTGAATAAGCACATCAGCTCCTCCAGTGCCATATTTACCACCTCTGAACACAGAGGTCCATAACGACACCGTGATGAACAGAATTCTGTGTACATGATACACATGTAGATGTTATGTACATTGTGAATAGATTATTTTAACTTGCATTTTTCAGTGTTGCCTGAATTCGCCTTAAACTGTGTTCCATAAGCATCACTGAGGCGTATTGGGGTCATGAGGCTGTGAGTGTGGTGGGAGGAGTCTTACCCCAAGGCTGTGACTGAATCCAGTGCTAGGGGCGGGGCTTGCAGCACTGATGTAGCTGCTGACTGTTGAGTCCTGATTGGTCGTTCCGTACAGCTCTGCCATTGGTCCAGGGCTGCTGGTGCTAAGAAATCCAGCAGAGCGAGAGGGGGCGGAGCCTATGGAAATAATTTCTGTAATGGGTATCTATTTTTTTTACTTTTGTTGTTTGCCCTTATAACTTTATATTTTCTATGATGAGTAAACTATGAGTTGGGTCAAGTCTGTGTAACATAACATATCTGTCTGATACAACTGGGTCTGTGTGGTGTGACCAGGTCTGTGTAGTATGACCAGGTCTGTGTGGTGTGACCAGGCCTGTGTGGTGTGACCAGGTCTGTGTGGTGTGACCAGGCCTGTGTGGTGTGACCAGGCCTGTGTGGTGTGACCAGGCCTGTGTGGTGTGACCAGGTCTGTGTGGTGTGACCCCACTCACCTCGGACTACGGCTGCCGCGGCGGCTGCTGCCGCCATGGGGTTGTATGCGGTCAGAGGGATGGCTACACACGCAGAGACAGGGACACAGTCCACATAAACACAGACATCTCAGAAAGCTGAACAACATACAGATGTAACAGTAGTAAATCCTCCGAACATTATATGGCCAAAAATAAATGTACACCCTCTCTTAATGTATTTCAGCCACACCTGTTGCTAAGATTTGTATAAAATGGAGCATATAGCCATGCAATCTCCATACACAAACATTGTAAGTGTTATGAGCTACGGTTAAACTCTACGAGCAACAGCAGTGATCGACTACACACACTCACAGAGCAGTAAGGTGCACACACCCACACACAGAGTGGTAGAGCAGTGTGCTTTGAGTCTGTTTGTTTGTATGCATGTGAATGTATGTGTGTGTGTGGGGGAGGTTAGCGTGCCTGTAAAGTTCAGAAGGACACTAACCTGTGAGCTCAGGGGGGTGAGGTGATGTCAGGAGGGGGGTCCTCTCTAAGTGGAACTCTAGATCAAGAACAAAGACACTGTTTAAGCTATAATGCACACACACACGCTCACACGCTCACACACACATGCTCAGGGGCGTAGCAGTAAATTCTGGGCCCTGTACACTCTCAATGTTAGTGGCCGCTATAAATGCCAAAATAATCAGGATTTTTATGGGTCCCTCCCCCTACAGGGGCCCTGGGTAGTCAGGTCCACTCCCCCCCCCCCCCACCCACTACCATGCCCATGCACACGTTCACACACACGCACAAAACACACACACTCTCCCACACACACACACACACACACACTAACCACTGTGCAACTACATAATGTATTGCTAGGTAAGCTAGTGTAGAGGTGTGTTACCCTGGGCTCTTCACCAGCAGTATGTGTGTGTGAGAGAGTGTGAGAGACTATAGAAATTGCTATTAGTTTTTCCCAGTGGTGATTTAACTGCATGTGTAGGAGACCAATGAAGGCAACATGCTGTCTTACCAGGAAACTGATACGTGTAGCCAGGGGTCAGACTGGTGTAGCTGCGCCCAGAATAGGGGGCCTGAAAGCCAGGGTATCCTGACACACAAACCCAGGGAGAGAGGGAGGGAGGGAGGGAGAGAGAGAGAGGGAGGGGAATAGAGGGAGAGAGAGGGAGAGAGAGAGAGGGGAGAGGAGGGAGAGAGGGAGAGAGAGAGAGGGAGAGGGGGAGGGAGAGAGAGAGGGAGAGGGAGAGAGAGAGAGAGAGAGAGGGAGAGAGAAATGTTATACTAGACTGTGAGAAAGCGCTGATCCTAATTTACACAGTAGGTGGCAGCAGAGTGCTTGTGCAGCCCTCAGGAGCACTGGTTGCAGGAATTACCCAGCATGCCTATGCCTAGCATGAAGGCATCCATCCCATAGGGCATGACCCGTGCACGGCCCCTCGACGACCCGGCTGGTGACATCACTTCTTTTGGCTGGGCCTTCTTGCACTCCACCTGTGGTCAGTAGGAGAGCAGGTCTGTGGTCAGTAGGAGAGCAGGTCTGTGGTCATTAGGAGAGCAGGTCTGTGGTCAGTAGGACAGCAGGTCTGTGGTCAGTAGGACAGCAGGTCTGTGGTCAGCAGGAGAGCAGGTCTGTGGTCAGTAGGAGAGCAGGTCTGTGCTCAGTAGGACAGCAGGTCTGTGGTCAGTAGGACAGCAGATCTGTGGTCAGCAGGAGAGCAGGTCTGTGGTCAGTAGGAGAGCAGGTCTGTGGTCAGTAGGAGAGCAGGTCTGTGGTCAGTAGGAGAGCAGGTCTGTCACAAACAGGTGGAGCCACCACAGGCCTGAAGCACAGAGTCCGAGGACAACAGAGATCCAGGAAAACCAGATGGACCAGTGCTAACTGAACCCTCACCATCTTGTTGTTGATTTCATGGAAGTGGATCTCACACACTTTCTCCACCACGTCCTCATTCTCAAATGTCACAAAGCCGAACCCTAGAGACAGCGGAGAGACACTGAGACCACAGAACAGCGAAGAGTAGTGAGCAGCACAGAGATTCTGCAACCTCCCTCCTACAGACACTACACACTCCACACACTCCACACACACCACACACACCACACACACACACACACTCCACACACACCACACTCCACACACTACACACACACATACTGTGCACACACTCCAGATGTACTCCAAACATACTCCACACACTACCTACTTCACACCCTTTAGCAATGTGGCCCAGCATGAATGTGCTTTACATGTTTACATTTTGTATTTTTCTTATTATTATATACTGTATTATATACTGTAATAATATATTGATAATATTTTTCATGTTGCACCATCAGTAAAATATAAAGAGAACTTTCTCTTCCCCCCCCCTCCCCCTGAGCTGGGTAGGTGGAACCGCCTGTCATAATCAATCAGCTGTAAGGGGGCGGGGACAAGCCCTTAACGAGGGTTTAACATAAAAGTCTCTAATTAACAACCCACTAATTACCTTGCCTCATTCCTCAGAGTATGTCCTAGAGTCATGGTGGAAGAGAGAGAGAGAGAGAGAGGAGTGTGTACCAGTGTAACTCACCTCTGTGTCTGTTCGTGGTCTTGTCAAACATGAGCATCGCATCATCCACCTACAGAACGCAGAAATGGGAGGTGACAGGAAGAGACAGAATCTCAGACATCTGAAGAGTCACTCTACACTCAAATGAGGACATGAAGTGCTTCTCACTAACACAGCCCACACAGGAACACACACACCCTTAATACCACTGCCCCACATTAGGCCAAGCCTCCACCCTGACCTTACACCTCTCTCCACCCTGACCCTACACCTCTCTTCCACCCTGACCCTACACCTCTCCTCCACCCTGACTACAGACTACTAACACACCGCATGGACCCATCAGAGTAGGATGCTATTCAGGTAACACATTAACACAATAGTATACAGTACATTCCAAACCTGTTGCTGAACAGTGACAGAGTTTACACACACACTCAGAGTCCAGTGGGGTAATAATATCACCTCACACTGCCTCCTCAGTTCTGCCTGCTAGAGGTTTTTATAGGGTTATTTTGATACTAACACACTAAAACATGATGCTGTCGAAAATAAAATTATATTTTAGACTTGTGGTCAGTGTGTATAAGTGTGTGTTTGTGTGTGTGTGTGTATGTGTGCGCATGTGTGTGTGTTACCAGGCTGGTGACTGGGATCCTAAGGGTCAAGGTTGAAGGTCAAGAAACACACCCCTGTGTGGGTTTCATTTATTCAGGTGCATGTGTGTGTATGTGTGTGTGTGAGTGTGTGTTTGTGTGTGCATATGTGTGAGCGCGCATACGAAATAGTCAACAACTCTGACGACTCCTCTGTGAGCTTGTACAGGTTAGGGAGTTAGGGTCCAGGGTTAGGGTCTAGGGTCCAGGGTTAGGGTCTAGGGTTAGGGTCCAGGGTTTGAATAGAGTTAGGCAGCCCAGTCTGTGAGGACAATCATTTGTTTCTGGGAGACTTAACCTCTTGTTGCCCCTCTTAGTCCCTGTCCCTGCAAAACAATTCTTGTGACATGTATGGTTCCTGACTGGTTACTGCTGTGTCCATGAGGATGTGGACCGCCACACCTGTCCCTGCTGACTCATCACTCCTTTGCTCTCCTGCCCTCTCTAGCCAAATCAGGGCAGTAAACTCCAGTTCAGTACATTAATCTTCCCCAGACACTACCAGGCCAGTCTGTACGCTCATATACACTACCCACACCACACCACACACCACTACCCTCCACACACTACACACCACACCACTGCCCTCCACACACCACACCACTACCCTCCACACACCACACCACACACCACTACCCTCCACACACCACACCACTCCAGTCCACAGATTAATCCAGATTACAGTCCAATCCAATCAAGTTCTGTCCATTCCAGTCATGAACAGTCCAGACCAAATATTAGTCCAGACCGCAGTCCAGTCCACACCGTAGTCCAGTCCAGACCAAATATTAGTCCAGTCCACACCGTAGGACCAGTCCAGACCAAATATTAGTCCAGTCCACACCGTAGGACCACGCGGCCACAACGATGCAGCTGGACACTGGAGAGAAAAGGACTGTCCAGTCTCAGGCTGTGTGAGGACACCAGCTTAAAGTGGTATTGTTGTAGCTCCAGTAATGACTGCACCTCCTCCCATTACACACACACACACACACACATTCTCTCCCTTCCTCTCTGTCTCTTTCACACACGCATGCACACACACACACACACACACAACAAAACCTTTTGCCCGCTGAATTACTTGGGGACAATGGACGGGCAGGGTCACCGTGGTAACGGTGGGGGGGTGTTCAGGGTAGCAGCAGCTGTTCCATCAGATTAATTCTGATTCAAGTGCCCCTCCCCCCCCCCCACCGTGTCCAACAAACTCAGCCCACCAACTTTAGCCAATCTGTTCCTCCAGGAGCATTAAAGCCACTTCTACAACTGTCCACAATCATCTATCCTGTCCTGCAAACATCTTAGTCAACATACTGTAATCATATAGGTTCCCAAATCTTGGAAACCCTTGCTGTTATACACCCAGACCCCTACTACCACCACACCCCCCACCTCACCCCCACCTCACCCCCACCACACCCCCCACCACCCCCCCCCACCCCCCCCACACCCCCCACCACACCCCCCCCCCACCCCCACCACACCCCCCACCTCACCCCCACCACACCCCCCACCACACCCCCCACCACACCCCCCCACCTCACCCCCACCACACCCCATCCCTTCTCATTGTCTTTCTCTTTTTTCCCTTTCTCTCATCAAGCTCTCCCTGCTCACTAACTTTACTCACTCTCCCCATCACCCCCTCACACTCATCACCCCCTCACACACCTCACACTCCTCACACTTCACTCTCTGCCTCTCACGTTCATCATATCAGTTTTAGATTCTATGATTTTTCTCTGTATCCAGACAAACAAAATGGCTGTGTTTGTGTTTAGTGTTTGTCATAAGCGTCTCTGAAACTCTCCCTGAATTACACACAGGCAGTTCACTTACCTTCCCAAACTGGTCAAAGTACTGCTTCACATCTTCAGCTGTGGTGTTCACTGACAAACCCCCAACAAAGATCTTCTTCGTCCTGGTCACCAGCTAAGAGAAGAGCAGTGTGTGAATGGACAGGTCCTCATCATTGTGAGACATATGACTGAGGCCTGACTTTAAAGACAGACAGCCAGATACACAGAGACAGATGGACAGACAGATGTACAGACAGACACATGGACAGGTGCACAGATATACCTTGGGCTGGGCTCTGCGAGGGAATGCCACTTTTGGGTCGATCTGGAGAAGAGGTGAGACATGCAGGGTTAACAACAGCAGCCTGCCCAGGGGCGAGAGGACCCTGTGTGTGGGACTGACTGCTCACGTGAGGGCCCCCCTCTCCTGCCTGTGTGTGCTGGACTGCCCACGTGAGGGCCCCCCTCTCCAGCGTGTGTGTGTGGGACTGCTCACGTGAGGGCCACCCTCTCCTGCCTGTGTGTGGGACTGACTGCTCACGTGAGGGCCCCCCTCTCCTGCCTGTGTGTGCTGGACTGCCCACGTGAGGGCCCCCCCTCTCCTGCGTGTGTGTGGGACTGCTCACGTGAGGGCCACCCTCTCCTGCCTGTGTGTGGGACTGACTGCTCACGTGAGGGCCCCCCTCTCCTGCCTGTGTGTGCTGGACTGCCCACGTGAGGGCCCCCCTCTCCAGCGTGTGTGTGGGACTGCTCACGTGAGGGCCACCCTCTCCTGCCTGTGTGTGGGACTGACTGCTCATGTGAGGGCCCCCCTCTCCTACCTGTGTGTGCTGGACTGCTCACGTGAGGGCCCCCCTCTCCTGTGTAGGTGTGCTGAACTGCCCACGTGAGGGCCCCCCTCTCCTGCGTGTGTGTGGGACTGCTCACGTGAGGGCCCCCTCTCCTGCGTGTGTGTGTGACTGCCCACGTGAGGGCCCCCCTCTCCTGCGTGTCACCAGTGTGTGTTCCACAGCATCTCAGACACACCTGCCTCAGCTCAGACTTACGCACGGCAGCTACTGGATATTCTGTGTGTGTTATATGACGCATCCACCGAAATACACAGATTGACTGTGAGATCAGGGCAAACTAGACTGGGAGAAAGAGAGAGATGAAGTGAGTGAAGGCTGAGGGGAAAAGCGCGTGAGAAAGCAGGGTGGATTGAGTGAGAGAGAGAAAGAAAGAGAGCTAGAGGGAGGGAGGGAGTTTCTGTGTCAACACCCACAGACAAAGAGACAGTGGGAGTAGAAAAGTTCTCTGGTTACTAGGAGAGACGAGGAGAGAAAGGAGAGACCAGCAGAGTGCTGCCAGCCCCATCTGTCACACACACACACACACACACACTGAGTGGAGAAGAGAAGGGTCAGACTAGACCAAAACACTACTGACACAACACACATATACACGCACTCACTTTCACATACACAGTCTCAAACAAAATGTGCATGGAAACACACACATATCAAAATTCGCCACACATAGACACAGACAATACACACATGAAAAGATACACACAAACTGGTACACTCAGACATGCTCACACACACAACCCTGTCATTAACATCACAACCACATCCTACCTTGGATAATAAAACACAGTTAAAAACAAGAGAAAAGCCCACAAGGGTTTATTCCACCTGCCCCTGGGTTTACTACACCTGCTCCTGGGTTTACTCCACCTGCCCCTGGGTTTACTACACCTGCTCCTGGGTTTACTACACCTGCCCCTGGGTTTACTACACCTGCCCCTGGATTTACTACACCTGCCCCTGGGTTCACTACACCTGCCCCTGGATTTACTACACCTGCCCCTGGATTTACTCCACCTGCCCCTGGGTTCACTACACCTGCCCCTGGATTTACTCCACCTGCCCCTGGTTTTACTCCACCTGCCCCTGGGTTTACTACACCTGCTCCTGGGTTTATTCCACCTGCCCCTGGGTTTACTACACCTGCTCCTGGGTTTACTACACCTGCCCCTGGATTTACTACACCTGCTCCTTGGTTTACTACACCTGCCCCTGGGTTTACTACACCTGCTCCTGGGTTTATTCCACCTGCCCCTGGGTTTACTACACCTGCTCCTGGGTTTACTCCACCTGCTTCTCAGTTTATTCTGCCCCTGGGTTTGGTGCACTCTGCCCCTAGGGTCACTATACTCTGGGTTCACTCTGCTCCTGGTTCACCCTTCCCACCCCTGGGTTCACTCCGTCTGCCTCTAGGTTCACTCTGTGCCTGGGTTTGGTTTACTCTAGCCCTGTATGAACCCTCTCCCCCTGGGATCACTCTAACCCAGGTTCACTCTGACTCAGGTTCACTATGACTCAGGATTCACTCTAACTCAGGATTCACTCTGACTCAGGATTCACTCTAACTCAGGATTCACTCTAACTCAGGAAAACCCTGTTTTGTCTTTGACTATGAATCCAACATGAATTAACACAGAGCACCACTAACAGTGCCAGTCCCTTTAATCAACAGCAGCACAACAGATTCACCTGCATCAACGATGCACTGCTGGGTAAAGTAGGATTTTAATTCATTGCATTTTTATATTAAATTGTACACATCAAATGTTAGCAAACTGTAGGCATATACCATGTGCAAAAAATCAAATCAACCATTTAAGACCAGATGCAAGATGCAAACATGCTAGATTACAAACACTTGATACCTCTATATTAGTCTGGAATCTGTTCTAGTCCAGCTAAGTATGGAACTCTAGACTACTCCATGCTGTACTGAGGTTAAGTTCTAGAAGAGAGTGAACGCAGTACAGCTCTAGCAGATTAGTGTGAGTCTAAGAGGGTAGGTGTGGTACTGAGAGGCCACACCCCCTCGGCCTTCCAAACTACAGCCGTATCCGCAAGTCCGCTTCACCGCACACATGGCCAGGCTACACGGAGCAGCGTCTCACTGCCTACAGGACAGAGTGAGAAGTCTAGACTAGACTGTATAGAGATTGCAGGAGCTACAGTTTATCTACAGATCTCTAGACTAGTCTGATATTCACCTCGATGTCATTATACTCCTGAATCCCCAACACTCCTGTACATGGTAAAAAACAACAGACACACACGCACACACACACAAACAAAATGAACATACAGTAGAGTAGCTGACACAGCAGTGCAGTGAAGAAAGCACAGTAAACACATCACACCAAGCCCTGCAACGGCACACAGGGTAACCACTATACCTCTCTATAGGGTAACCACTATACCTCTCACCTCTCTATAGGGTAACCACTATACCTCTCTATAGGGTAACCACTATACCTCTCTATAGGGTAACCACTATACCTCTCTATAGGGTAACCACTATACCTCTCACCTCTCTATAGGGTAACCACTATACCTCTCTATAGGGTAACCACTCACTATACCTCTATATAGGGTAACCACTATACCTCTCACCTCTCTATAGGGTAACCACTATACCTCTCTATAGGGTAACCACTATACCTCTCTATAGGGTAACCACTATACCTCTCACCTCTCTATAGGGTAACCACTATACCTCTCTATAGGGTAACCACTATACCTCTCACCTCTCTATAGGGTAACCACTATACCTCTCTATAGGGTAACCACTATACCTCTCTATAGGGTAACCACTATACCTCTCACCTCTCTATAGGGCAACCACTATACCTCTCTAGGGCAAACCACTATACCTCTCTATAGGGTAACCACTATACCTCACCTCTCTATAGGGTAACCACTATACCTCTCATATAGGGCAACCACTATACCTCTCACCTCTCTATAGGGCAACCACTATACCTCTCTATAGGGCAACCACTATACCTCTCTATAGGGTAATCACTATACCTCTCTATAGGGCAACCACTATACCTCTCTATAGGGTAATCACTATACCTCTCTATAGGGTAATGATAAATCAGTTAATTCACTAATGAATAAATCAATACATAAACCAAATCCTTTTCATGTTTTACATGTTTGAAACATGTACAACATTGTTAATTCCTGTTTGTTCTGTTTTGATTACATTTTAACATAATGAATGTAAGTGAGTTGAGAGCTGGAAGTCTTAAACTGTCTTAAACTGCCCATAATGCCCACAATGCCCATAATGCCCACAATGCCCATAATGCCCATAATGCCCACAATGCCCATAATGCCCATAATGCCCACAATGCCCATAATGCCCATAATGCCCATGCCTGAGTGTAGAAGAGTGTTTGTCTGTGCAGTGTGAATAAGAATCCTCAGTTAAAACACACCCTCTTACACTTACCTAACCCGCCTTACTAATGCAGTAAACAAACAATGTATTTTTAAAGTTTGGACCATATATAAAACACCTCAATTAACCAAACACAAAACAACAAAAAACACGCAACTCCTGAACCGTCCAAATCAGCTTCTCTGCTTCCCACGAATGATTTAATGACCACTTCAATCATTTTAGCACCAATCAGAGAAACACTGTCAGCACTGGCTAACACAACCCCTCACAACCCCTCACACACCCTCACACTCTCAGAGCTGCACACTGGCTAACACAACCCCTCACACACCCTCACACTCAGAGCTGCACACTGGCTAACACAACCACTCACACACCCTCACACTCAGAGCTGCACACTGGCTAACACAACCCCTCACACACCCTCACACTCAGAGCTGCACACTGGCTAACACAACCCCTCACACACCCACACACTCAGAGCTGCACACTGGCTAACACAACCCCTCACACACCCACACACTCAGAGCTGCACACTGGCTAACACAACCCCTCACACACCCACACACTCAGAGCTGCACACTGGCTAACACAACCCCTCACACACCCACACACTCAGAGCTGCACACTGGCTAACACAACCCCTCACACACCCACACACTCAGAGCTGCACACTGGCTAACACAACCCCTCACACACCCACACACTCAGAGCTACACACTGGCTAACACAACCCCTCACACACCCTCACACTCAGAGCTGCACACTGGCTAACACAACCCCTCACACACCCTCACACTCAGAGCTGCACACTGGCTAACACAACCCCTCACACACCCACACACTCAGAGCTACACACTGGCTAACACAACCCCTCACACACCCACACACTCAGAGCTGCACACTGGCTAACACAACCCCTCACACACCCTCACACTCAGAGCTGCACACTGGCTAACACAACCCCTCACACACCCACACACTCAGAGCTACACACTGGCTAACACAACCCCTCACACACCCACACACTCAGAGCTGCACACTGGTGAGAACACAGTGGGCAGATGAAGCAGGACCATACAACTCAATCCTGTTTACACAAATCTGATTAGTTTTTAAGAAGTCTAGTGCACTAATTTCTCTCTCTCTACCCTCCTCCACTGCTACACTACAGTGCTCGTTAAGCTAATCTCCAATCTAAATCGTCCCAGGCAGACGGCCATACGGCACCATCATGGAGACTTGGAGTTATAAGGCAGGACAAAGAGCCCCATGTTCCCCACACTGAGGTGCTTCTGTGTGAAGAGGCACACCTCCACCCAGGGACCTCCACCCAGCTCAGACCAGCACAGCACCTCCCCTCACACCTCCACACAGGGGAGACCAACACGGGGGAGACCAACACAGGGGAGACCCATGCAGATCTGTTCACTGTGCCTATGCATTTCCCAGCCTCCATTCACACACAGGGCAGTAAAGCTGTAAGACTATCTTCATGTTTTCAGGAATGTGATCTTGGAGAACAGTTCAAACAGGTCACCATGGCACACTGGGGAGCCAAAACGCTGACTGGCATAATCGTGTACTCTGCTGATCTGAGACCTGTCTCACAGAGAGACTCTGCTGATCTGAAACCTGTCTCACAGAGAGACTCTACTGATCTGAGATCTGTATCACAGAGGAAGAGCACATGGAGGTGGAGAAATTTACACCTGTGTTGTCACTCCCACTTGTCCCCTACCCACTCTGCACAGCCATTTTTACCAGAACTTTTGAAAAAAAAAAAGAATACTTGTTGAATTGTGGAATACTTGTACAAACATTTACCCCGAAAGACTGAGCAGAAAAACATTGAAAATATTGAGTGAAATTATAGTGAGAGAGGAGAGAAGGAAGAAAGAGATGAGTTTTCCCTCTCATACCCAACCCCCCCCGAACCCCTAGGGGAGAGACTCCACAGTCACTATGGCAACCAACGGGCGCCATTGTCCCAGGACCCGCCTGTTCTGAGCACTGACAAAGACTCATGCGCACACACACACACACACACACACACACTTCCTTCATTCACAACTGTGTAAGTTTCAAACTTTAAATGTTGTTCTAGGAATGCTATCACAGGTCTGTGGAAGACTCAGCTACAGGGCCAAGAGGAAGGACAGTTCTCTCCCCCCTTGAAGGTGTAATGAGGTGTGGCATGTTTGCAGCTAGTTTTTCAGCTAGTTTTTATGAACTGGCCCTTATACCCTGCTCGGGTCCCCAAGTTACCATAGCGATCGCTACAGAAAAGGAACTCTTCCCTGACAACCTCACAGAGGGAGGGAGAAGCTGAGATGGGGAGTGTGCTCTCTCTCTCTCTTTCTCTCTATTTCTCTATCTCCCTCCCTCCCTCCTGTTCCAAATCGGGTCCTAATTGATTTTGACTCAAGCACAAACTGAACAGGCTTGAAGGCCTCCACGTAGCACTGTGGCCTCCCAGCTCTCTTGTCTGTTGGATACCACATTCTGCAAGAATCGGCCCTATTATCCAGCTCAGAGGACGAGAAAGAAAATGTCCTCCTTGTGTCCTTGGCTCTAGGTGTAACTACAACATCTCACTGAGCTGTAGGCGCTGTAGAGACATACAAGCCTGGTTATAATAGGACAGGAAAGACACAAAAATAGTTCAGAAAATGAAAACTCACTGTTTTAGAGTCCAGCTCATGTCTAGTCTGGGCCAGAACTTTATCCACGCCAGCCTGGTCTGCAAAGGTTACAAACCCAAACCCCCTGCACAAAAGAACAGAGTCAGAACCAACCTCACTCCTGCATTGGCTGACCGGGAAGCAGCAGAGAAGGTAGTCTGGGGCATTTAGAAGTGGCAGGGGTATTGGTGGAGGGGTAGAGATGTGTTAGGACTGGAGGAGAATGTATGTATGTAGTGGATGTATGGTAGGGGTGGTGTTTTTGGGTTGTGGACGTATGGTAGTGGTGGAGGTGTGTTGGGGTGGTGCGGGTGTGTTGGGGTGGTGCAGGCCCCTCCCTCAGACACGCCCCTCACCTGGAGCGCTTGGTAACTGGATCCCTCATTACCATGCTCTCCTTCACATCTCCAAACTTGCAGAAGTAGTCCTTCAGACCCTCTGGAAACACACAACCCAGTACAACAGTGCTCACATCTAACGCTCACCCACACTAGAGGTGGAAATGTGAAAGAAGGAATGCAGATGTGTGCACGGTCCTTTCCATAGGCTGAGAAGTTGAAAACATTATACCAGGAGCAACAGGGAATCACTGAACACACTAAAACAATACACTTTTTGTATTAGCTATTAGCAAGTGCTAAATATGTAACCAATTAATTCTAATTAAACGTTCACATCAATTAAATTACCATGTGAATCCGATGAGCCTGTTTATAAACCTAGTCTAATTTTTATTATCTTTATATCATCCTGTGTGAAAGTAACTTACAGGCAGTTTGGCTCTTGTATAGAGAAATCAGCGGTAACAATGAATCATCTTAAAATTGTTAAAGTACCCTGACAGGGAGGCTGTGATGTGTGTCCTTTAACAAAGACCCAGCGTAATTCAAAACATGTATGTGTTCTACATACAGTGGTACAGCCAACACCATCAAAACACCCGTGAAAACCTCCTGTGTTACACACACACGGCTTTTGTACTGTGGCCTACCTTAAGAACACAGTCATCTTGATCTAGCTCCGTCGACCTCGAAGTCCTTCTTAAAAAACGTTAATCTAAATCTCCTTGCAGAGGGACTGTTTTAATGGACGTGGCGCAGGTTACATTTTTGAAGACGTTCATACCGCAGCGGACCGAGCGCGCGTGAATGTCCGACCTCTCGTTCAACTAAAGCGGCTTTACTACTTCGAAAAAGTTTTGGGCTACTGTGAAAGTTTCACTCACCTTGAGTAGTCTGCCAACTCAGACCGCCAATGAACATTTTGCTGTACAAAACAAGAAAAGGAGAATCAACAAGTGCACTGAATTCACTTTAGACAACACAACTGCTAAGTTTTAAACTGTATTCCCACCAAACTCTTTGAACATTAACCTCGTCACTCAGCCTCTATAAATCTGTCCGGGTCCAGAGCGGAGAGCGGCTGAGGTGAGACACGCTTCGCCCCCCTCTTTGTTTGGTTACTTCATGAATATTTTCTCTCTAACGATCTTTTTGATGGAGTTTAACTTTACAGATAAGCAAAGACGAATGAAACGAGTACCAAGGGTCGTGTGGCGAGTCCGCAGCAGACAGGTTACTCTGGTTACTTTCCGACTCCATTCCGCGGCCGTGTGTCCCGTCCGAGTCGTGTGAGAGAGTAGAGGCAAAAAAGTGAGGAGAGGGGCACGGGCACGGGCTGGGTTAGGAGGGGAGGGGAGGGAGGGGAGGGAGGGGAGCGCGCGGGTGGATGTACGCCGGAAGACTCCTCCTCTTGGTCCAGTCTCGCTCGCGCTGACCGAGGGTTACCTAGCCAGTCACAGACCGGTAGCGACGGGAATGACATACGGCCGCAAATCAATGTGTCTGAAATTCAGGCAGGAACTTGAGGGTTTATGCTGAACGTAGTTTGATTCCAGGGATAACCGCCCGCCCTCGAGAATTTAACCCAACATGTTTAGCCTTATTTAGGTGGTTAGTTGTTTCTGTGTTACTCTTCAACTCTTTACGTTAATTATAGTTTTGGTATTGTCCATTATGTTACTTATTACTTACTATTAAAGTATTAATAATTAAATCACGATAATAACATTAATCTAATCTGGTTGTACTCAGTTTAAAATATGTTATATCTTATATGATGCTAAGCAGTAGTATAAGAATGAGGTGTGTTGGTACAGGTACAGTGTCTCCGCTGCCTGTCGGACCCCTCGAGCTCCTGTAGCTCTGAGCTCCTTCTATCCGCCACTGGCCTACCCATGCCGGTTACTACAGCAACAGCAACAACAGAATAAAAGTTAAATTGCTGAATGATGAAAGCCATAATGTCCAAATGTCACATTCTCAACATCACATAAGCGCCCAAACCACCAAAGCACCATGGTTACAGTTCTTTAAGAAGAGGTCTTTAAATCCTATTAAAAAGTGTGTTGTGTAATTGGGTTTATTAACACACAATAATGGAATGCAGTTGGTTTGCAATGGTTACAGTGTGGCTGTAAAAGGGACTATATAAATGGGAGGGACTATGATATAAGAGGGACTATGATAAATGTGTGTTTTATAGGGGCTGTGTGTTTGATAAATGTGTGTTTGATAGGGGCTGTGTGTTTGATAAATGTGTGTTTGATAGGGGCTGTGTGTTTGATAAATGTGTTTGATAGGGGCTGTGTGTTTGATAAATGTGTTTGATAGGGGGTTGTGTGTTTGATAAATGTGTGTTTGATAGGGGGTTGTGTGTCTGATAAATGTGTGTTTGATAGGGGGTTGTGTGTTTGATAAATGTGTGTTTAATAGGGGGTTGTGTGTTTGATAAATGTGTTTGATGGGGGTTGTGTGTTTGATAAATGTGTTTGATAGGGGCTGTGTGTTTGATAAATGTGTTTGATGGGGGTTGTGTGTTTGATAAATGTGTTTGATGGGGGTTGTGTGTTTGATAAATGTGTTTGATGGGGGTTGTGTGTTTGATAAATGTGTTTGATGGGGGTTGTGTGTTTGATAAATGTGTTTGATGGGGGTTGTGTGTTTGATAAATGTGTTTGATGGGGGTTGTGTGTTTGATAAATGTGTTTGATGGGGGTTGTGTGTTTGATAAATGTGTTTGATGGGGGTTGTGTGTTTGATAAATGTGTTTGATGGGGGTTGTGTGTTTGATAAATGTGTTTGATGGGGGTTGTGCTGAACGAGTCTCTGTACCACCCTGTACCTCTCCTCTCTCAGACTTAGCAGACCATCTGCAGTCTTAGTGGCAGTAATAGGATTGTGGGCAAAGTGGTACTTGGTGGCCTAAATTGAGGTGCTTACTTTGCTTGTCTTCTCCAACGCCCACATACTGCTCAATTCTTATCCTTAAGGACATGCAATAAATACATCTACATAAATAATAAAGAGAATGAAACCCACATTTTGTTGCTGTATAGATGTGAATAATTCCAGCTGTGATTGAAAGTGAGCAGATACGAAGAAAGAGAATAGTAATGTCAGAGAATTTATCCTAAGAGTATAGGCATAGACTACATATAACTATTAATTATATTGTAAAGAGTATATGCATAGACTTCAATGATTAATAATATTATTATAATAGATTAATTATAATTATTAATTAAATTGTAAAGAGTATAGGCATAGACTACAATGATTAATATTATTATAATAGATTAATTATAATTATTAATTATATTATAAAGAGCATAGGCATAGACTACAATGATTACCACACTACCATGCAATCATAAGATATTATAATGTGTTTGTTCAATATAGTGCAGTAACATACAAGATCATTTCTATATTTATAGGGTTAGAGAGAACCCTTATTATAATTAACAATCTACATAATATAGATTATTGTTGTGTATTCACAGTGTATTCAGTTGAACATAAAAAGTTAACATATGAAATAAGAACAAAATACAACAATATATACATTTAAAAACTATTCAATCCTGGAAGTTATAGAGTGATCAGATAAGGAAGCTGTTGTATTATTATGAGTCATAAACCGTGATGTCACTGGCATTGTTGTCCATTTGTTGGGCATTTGTGTTGGTCATGTTGTAAGTTATGTTGTGTTTGTGAGCTGTGTTGTTCCTTTGATTGTATTTGGTATTTGTGTTGGTTGGTTGCATTATGTTTGTAAGTCATGTTGGCTTCTGCATATTGTCTCAGACTTCTCCAGAGTATTTAGTCAGCATGTTCACTGCTTATAGCTCAGTCTTAAGCATTTAATTAGTGCCAGACTTAGTTAATCTCTCCCTTACACACACACACACAAACTTGCACACCTCAACATGTGACCCTTTCACCGCACGGTGATGGATTACCCACTCTTCCCAGAATGCTCAGCAGTGTGCTAGAACACAGAGGGGGACTTGTGTGATCCTGAGCCTCTGCTTCAATGGACCAGAGTCCTGTCCTAAAAGAGTCCTGAGTAACAGAGTCCTGTCCTAAGAGTCCTGTCCTAAAAGAGTCCAGAGTAACAAAGTCCTGTCCTAAAAGAGTCCTGAGTAACAGAGTCCTGTCCTAAAAGCATCCCGAGTAACAGAGTCCTGTCCTAAAAGAGTCCTGAGTAACAGAGTCTTGTCCTAAAAGAGTCCTGAGTAACAGAGTCCTGTCCTAAAAGAGTCCCGAGTAACAGAGTCCTGTCCTAAGAGTCCCGAGTAACAGAGTCCTGTCCTAAAAGAGTCCTGAGTAACAGAGTCCTGTCCTAAAAGAGTCCCGAGTAACAGAGTCCTGTCCTAAAAGAGTCCCGAGTAACAGAGTCCTGTCCTAAAACAGTCCCGAGTAACAGAGTCCCGGGTAACAGAGTCCTCTCCTAAAAGAGTCCCGAGTAACAGTCCTGTCCTAAAAGAGTCCCGAGTAACAGAGTCCTGTCCTAAAAGAGTCCCGAGTGTGTGAGTGCTGTTGTACAGGTCAAGAATCCTGTTCTAAAAGAATGGTGTCCTGGGAAAGCCATGACAAGAGCCTCTCAGAGAAGTCCTAGGAAGTCCTGATCTGCTCTAAATAGCTCCTTCACAGAGGAGTCATCAGTTTCATCTACCTGCATCAAACTAGTGTAACTCTAACCTGCATTACCCAGAGTAACCTTAACCCTAACCCCATCAAACTAGACTAACCTCAACCCCATCAAACTACAGTAACCCTAACTCTGCATCAAACTAGACTAACCCTAACCCCAAGAAAATAACATAGAAAAATGTATAACACTAAAAGTATACACTGCATATATCCTGCACTATAAACACATGTATGTCCTGTACTATACACATTGAGACAAATTAACTGGTGATAGTTTAAAATAAGATTTACTGGACACATATTTACTATTAAAATGCCTGTGTGCTGATTTATCCAGATGAGGGGGAAAAGTTGGATCAACAGTGGACTTGGCAGTATTTAATCTGTAATTAATTTGTAGTTGATTTGTAGTTAATCTGTAGATTAGTAGTTTAATGGTTAGAGTCCTGAAATAATGTGCAAAATAGTTAAAAACTTCGGTATAGTTAAGTCTGAGACTGGAGAAACATGAAACCAGAATAAGAGCATGAAATGAGATTCTAGGAGCATGAAAAGAAAAATGAAATGCTGAATTTCCGCATGCATGACCAATAACAGAGTGAAACAAAGAGAGGGAGAGAGGAGGGAGGTGGAGAGAGAGAGAGGGGGTGGAGAGAGACAGGGATAGAGATGGAGAGAGAGAGTGAGACGAAGAGAGAGAGGATCTGGACTTTTCACTGAGTGAATCTCTCAGCACTATTCAGAATTATAGTCTTGCGGGAAATAATCACTGGACCATGTTGCCCTCTTGTGGAGGACTCAGGAAATGACACAAACTCGGTTGATTGGAGGAAGCACAACGGAGTGATTTCACGGTGGTACACGAGCACGTACGTTGTGCCCGCACAGTAATGTCATCAGTTCTCGCTGGCAGGTCAGAAATAACAGCCACCAACCACACGAACATAAAAAACAGTCCGCATGTTCCGCATAACAAAAAATCAACTGTTAATCATAGTTCTTTAAGCGAAGGGAAGCTGAGATCTGAACACACATTGATTCGACACCTGTCGTGCGGAGCTCATGAATACAGAAGGGGGGAAGAGTCATATAGCGCCATGTTGTAATCTTCTTGAAAAATGGCCCCAGTTGTTCTTCCTTCATTTCTTCCTCTGCTTCTTTATTCAATGCTACTTATAATTATCAAAACAAAATAAATTAATGTCTTTGCTTCACTTACAAACATTTACATTTACATTTACATTTACGGCGTTTAGCAGACGCCCTTATCCAGAGCGACTTACAAAAAGTGCTTCATTGTTGAAACATGAAATCAGCCCGTACAGTTTTAAACATAAACAGTCTGACAAAGACAGCTGTAAATCCCAGAGCTTTCCCCCGCTTGGAGGGATCTGTTACTGTGGAAACATCCCCATTAAATGCAGTGTGAACAGGAACACGTGCGTTCAAACTCGAGCACGAGGCAGCGTGACGGAGACGGTGACGTCATGCATGCCCCGCCCACAGCCTCACGAACCTTTATTGCACGTGCAAGCGAACGCATAAAACGACCATTTCCACTTTATTTAATAAAAAAATATTTATTTTTTGTTTTATTAGTTAAAAATAGATATTGTATTTATATATATATATTGTATTTATTAATTTAAGCACTGACCACGCTGTACTCGCATGGCAGTTTTATTTGTATTTTTATTTGTTTGGTTTTGGTGGTAAACCACATTGATATGAATCTATTGTTTACAGATGACGTGGTTACGTCTTTCTCAAGAGATAATTTAGTTTTTAAAAGTTTATTTGTAGCCTAATTTTGGCTACTTCACTTTTGGAATTTTTAGACCAGTCACCTGGACTTTTCCCGATAGATGGCAGTAAAGTCAATTAAACTCTGTGGTTCAAGACCAGAAAAAGAGAAACAACCACATTGACCGGAAGCTGATTGGTTACCTGGACTGTTTACTTTCTGTTGTCGGATTTTCTTCTCGCTTTATAAGACCATTTAAACATAAAGATGACATCCCCTTGGACTAACGATAAAGAGGAAGAGTTTGTGGCCATGATTGAGGGGAAACCAGAATTATTTGATAACACAGAGATGAACTTCACAAACAAGACAGCAAAGATGAATGCCTGGTTGGAGCTGGCACATCATTTCCAAATCAGCGGTAATGAACGTTGTAACTAGATAGCTGCCCAAAGACACATTAACGCGTAACTTCTGTCGAGTACGTTTGTCATTAATGCTCATGCCTGCTTGCAGAGAAGGAGCTGCGAAAAAGATGGGACTCGCTTCGGACCCAGTACAGCAGGTACACTAAGATGTACTCTTCAGGAAGCGCAGACGGACGCTTGTGCACCGCCAGACAGCAGTGGATCCTGCAGCGCCTGAAGTTCCTCGACCCTCACATAAAGAGAAGGTCTTCTTACTGCACTGATCTGGACTACGAGGTGCGGCTCTTATCTACTCAAATGATGTACAGTAAGGCAGCGAAGCTCCATCGTCACAGGTCGAAGACGTTATGGACAGCCCTTTGCTCGCTAACGCTGCGTTTATGATGTACAGAAGAGCGATTGGTGTTCTTTTCTGATCGTATCTTCTTGGACATATTTTAAGGAATTTAAAAGGTTCTAAATGTTAAACGTTTGAGAAGCTTGTGGTCATGCGTATATCAGATGAGGTGTTTTTATAGGCCTTTTCAAAATCAATGAAAGGATTGGGTTTTAGAAATCCCTCTTGCATTTCAAATTCTCATGTGTGTTCTAACGTCCTAGAATCCCAGAGGATGAAGCATACAGTTTATGTAGTTTAAAACTCTTTCTGACATATTTTCCAGGTGATGGTGGTTGAAAACAGCTGTGATGAGTTGAGTCCAGCGCAGGTTGATGTGGAGCTGGAGGCAGATGGCATGAGCACCGTCCTGCTGCACCGTGCCGTCTGTTCGGACAGCGAGCAGAGCACAGATGCCACCAGGCTGCATCTGCCCAAACGCCTGTTCCAGGATGCGGAGAAGATGAGTGCAGACTCTCCTTTGTATCAGAGCAGCAAAAGAGCCTGTGATAGAGGCTCTGAGCGGGTCAGTGCCCAGGGCCTTCCCCCTCACACCGGGAGGGAAAGTGTGGAGTGTGCGGAGGGAGAGGTGGACTCAGCAAATCCACAGACGCTCACACTCAGCCCTGCGGCCTACGCAGGCGACCGCTGGGATGCGTTTGGCAGGTACGTGGCGTCCTGCCTCAGGAGCCTGGAGTCGTGCGGGACCCAAGCGCAGGACGAGCTGTGTGCCGTTTTACAGAGACACGCAGAACGGGACGGAGAGGAGGAGGATGCGGAGAGGAAGAGGACGGTGAGTGCGTGCACGCCCTGTCGCGCCTCGAATCAGAGCAACAGCAGCTGTCCAAGTGCTGCCTCCTCAGAGCATCGTCGCACACCCGCCCAGCGAGATCCAGCCACGCCCACCCACCGAGATCCAGCCACGCCCACCCACCGAGATCCAGCCACGCCCACCCACCGAGATCCAGCCACGCCTGCCCAGCGAGAGCCCGCCACACCCGCCCTCCAGGACGACCTTGAACCCTTCCTCAAGTCTATGGCCATTGTTATCCAGAGGCTACCAGAGAGTGCCAGAGCTGAGGTGAAGTTCAGGGTCCATGAGCTGGTGCACAGAGCCCAGATGAAGCACCTGTATGAACACACAAACACACGGACTGCTGCAGTGAACCAGGGCTCCACCTGGGAGAACGGACTCAACTACAATCTCATCTGACATGGTTAGTTAAGATGCAGCTTTTTGTAAAATATTTTTAAAAAAGAATCCATGCTTATTTAGCAAAGCACTGTGTGATGACCAGGTTCATGCATATTAGTTTTCTATCGGTTCTTAGCAGTTTACATCATCATGATAAAGTGTAGACATGGGTTAGAACAGATCGGAGTGTTTATCATAAATGTAGCTTAGGATGAAGGGGGAGGCCCTACCTCAGGATGGTCACTACACTAACCTGCTCAGTTCTTCTGCTGTAACAGTTCATCATCAGAGTAAAGGTTTTCCTTACTGGCTTATCATTGAATATAACCTGTCAATCAAATAAAGGCTTTAAAAGAAATAAAGTTTCTGCAGGTCTTGAAATGCAAAATTAAATTAAAAGTTAATGGAGTGTGGGTAGTTGTGATTGTGATTGTGATTCACCCAGGATGGGAGTGTTGATCACAGAATCATGAATCACTCATGCTGAGAGTGTTGATCACAGATCCATTAATCACTCATGTTGAGAGTGTTGATCACAGATCCATTAATCACTCATGCTGAGAGTGATGATTGCAGATCCGTTAATCACTCATGCTGAGAGTGTTGATCACAGAGCTAGATTGGATTAGATTAGATTAAATTTTGTCATTACACATGCAGAGGCAACGAAATGCAGTTCAGCATCTAAGCAGAAGTACAATAAGCAGCAAGTGCAGGATGTACAGTGTCTACAGTATGTACAGAATACAGGAAGAGGTATGAACAAAATATTCAGCTGATTATTATTGAATGTGCTATAAACATGATATACAGACAGTAATATAACATCTTTCTCATCATTCTAGCTGATGAGACCAATCACCATGGTGTCATCATGGTGTAATGATGGAATTGGATTCATGCAGACAAGCAGGAGAAGAGGAATGGGCTCAGTTGTGAAGTGTGAGTTGTGAATCACTTGGATGTGTTGATCACAGATTCATGATTCATTCCCTGGGATTGTTTATCACAGACTTGTGAATCAGTTATACTTGGAGTGTTGATCACAGAACCCTGCTGTCTTCCTCTCCACATACGCTGAGCAGTTCAGTTCCTCTCAGAACCCGAACCAGAACCATGCTGAACTCCTTCAAGTTCAGCATAGTCTAATGTGCAGGACCAGTGAGACGAGATCTGGGTTTCCTGCTTGCATATGAGACATTAAACACCACCAATTATTCCAAAACAGTAATTTATTCAAAATAAATAAACAATATACAATACATGCATCTCATCACCCTCCTTCATCTCCTTGAAAATATGGACATTAAACCAACATTTCCAAACTTCTTCAGGTGCCTGGCATATCAGTCTGACAGACTGAAGGAGCTTCTTGATTTCTCCTGTGGGACAAGTGTATTAGGGTTGTCTCCTGGAGGATTTGTGTGTTAGGGTTGTCTCCTGGAGGATTTGTGTGTTTGGGTTGTCTCCTGGAGGATTTGTGTGTTAGGGTTGTCTCCTGGAGGATTTGTGTGTTGGGGTTCTCTCCTGGAGGATTTGTGTGTTGGGGTTGTCTCCTGGAGGATTTGTGTATTAGGGTTGTCTCCTGGAGGATTTGTGTGTTAGGGTTGTCTCCTGGAGGATTTGTGTGTTGGGGTTGTCTCCTGGAGGATTTGTGTGTTGGGGTTGTCTCCTGGAGGATTTGTGTATTAGGGTTGTCTCCTGGAGGATTTGTGTGTTGGGGTTCTCTCCTGGAGGATTTGTGTGTTGGGGTTGTCTCCTGGAGGATTTGTGTGTTGGGGTTCTCTCCTGGTGGCCTAGTGTGATAGGATGCATTAGAGTTCTGTCGTAGGGGATCAGTGTGTTAGGGTGCGTTAGGGTTCTCTCTTGGGCGATTAGTGTGTTTGGATGCGGCCTTTATTCGCCCAAGACAATTCAGTGCATAAGTGCTAAAGGTCCTAAACATGTAGAAAATGCAGGATTAGGATTAATGAGTAAACAGGGTTGTGGGTAACAGGTAGAGTGGACAGTATATCTCTCCTTGCAGATGTTTTCAGCTTCTGGGTGGATGCATTTGTTGTATGTTATACAGTGGTTATAAATACTACACTAAAATCCATAAATTTTACAATTTATACATTCCCTTGTTATTTAGTGTCATTTCAATCACTTTTTCTCTTTTAAGTACAAGGCAATTCCTAAATCGTGGTGTTAAAAACATTACACATCTTACATTGTAGTATAGTGTATGCCCATATAGTGTACATCCTTAGGTATTGTGTCTGTAGTTATAGCGTATGTCCTTAGTAATAGTATATGTCCATAGTTATAGTGTACAACTGTAATTATACTGTATGTCCATTGTTATTGTGTATGTCCATATGCATTTAGCTTTTTATAGACTGCTTGGTATAGGGTTAAGTTTTAGGGTATAGGGTTATGGTTAGGTATAGGTCATCTGTGGTGTGTATTCATGGCTCCCTTTGGGTTTAAAACTACAGACCTCTCTGGCGCCCTCTACAATACTTGGATGAAAATGAGTGGAAGTCCAGCATTCTTAGAGGAAGTGAGATGATGCAGACATGCTATCCCAACCTCAGCCTGCCTCACATCTCAGCCTGCATTGTTGTCATGGTGCAGGTCAGCTCTCTGGGCATCCAGGTCCTGCTCCGGCCTGTTCTCCATCTCCGCGGTGAGATCCCTCAGGATCTTCTCCAGGTCTTGATTCTTCCTGTGCATCTGCAGATAATTATACTGCAGCTGCTTCTGGTACCTGATCACTTTGTCCTTTTCAGTCTTCCACGTTTGCCTCTCCTCTTGGAAGGTACTTCTCATCTTGTCTTTCTTTTCTTTCTCTTCTTTCAGTTGCTCTCTCAGACTGTCCAGCTCTTTATGAAGGGCATCCATGTTTATTTCACCTCCTTTCCCCTTTCCCAAACCCTCTGGATTCACCATCTTGGCCCTGAAGGCCCCAGAGACCTCCATCTTGGTTCTGAAGGCCCCAGAGACCGCCATCCTGGCCTGGCTGAGCTGCAGTTGGTTCTCCTCCAGTGTGGCTCTCATGTTGAGTAACTGTAGCTGCTCCTCCTTCGCCAGCGTCAGGTCCTGTTTCATTCCCATGATGTCCATCTCCAGCTGGCCGACCTTCTCCCGGAGCACATCTGCCTCGTGTTTCTTCCTCTGGAGTTCGTTCTGACACACCTTCAAGAAGAATCACCCACAGACATTAGACACTTTTCCTTGTGTCTTGTTGCTCTGGTTCAGTGTGTTGACCCTGCAGGTCACGTGTTCAGACCTTATTCTACCCGTCAGCTAAAGAAAAAACCCTTCATGAGGTTCTAATGTGAGTTCAGGTAGGAAAACAAAACTAGACCAGAGTTTGCAGACGTCTCACAGCTCCAGGAATAAACGTAGACACACAGACACACTGATAAATTCATAAAACCAGGACTGGCTTCACTGTGTTTGGTAGAAACTTTTTTTAGAAACTTTGGAACATAATTTAATTCTAAATAAATGTATATATTGTACTTTTGAAATGGAGTGGTAAGGCAGAGATCAAGCAGGCAGATCTTTCACACTCATGCAGGCTTTCTGGATGTTGTCTTAGTGAAACACAGACTAGAATATTTCTGTACACAGAGATGAAACCAGGAAGTCTCACCACTGACCACCAGAGGTCCTCCTGTCCTGAGGTTTTAACATCTCTATGGTTACGAATCATACACACCTGTTTCCACCCCTGTCTAGTGCACTGTTAGATGAAGATCAGCAGACCCCAACACTAACCCCAACACTAACCCCAACCCCAACCCTAGACCCACATGAACGCTCTACCATTGTGAGGTTTTGCTGGTCTGTTTTTGGCTGTTGGTTCTCTCTTGCTCTCCATGTGTGGCCCTCTAGGGTTAGTGTTGGGGTTAGTGTTAGTGTTGGGGTTAGTGTTAGTGTTGGGGTTAGTGTTAGTGTTGGGGTTAGGGTTAGTGTTGGGGTTAGTGTTGGGGTTAGTGTCTACTGTCCTCCTTTACCTGATGTCAGTTAAAGTTTCCCTGTGGATCCCATCTGTGTATCAGCGCACAGAGTTAGGAGTAGATTCTTTACAGTACGTGTGTGTGTAACACGGTACAAACAGCTGGTTAGTGTGTGTGTTTGTCAGTATAAGCGTGAGGAGAACACACACCTTCACCTCTCTGCTCTGTGAATGGAGGGCTTCCTCATATTCTCTGGTCCTGTGCTGTGAATCCTGCAGACAGCTGTTAGTCTCTCGCAGGGAAGCTTTCAGAGCAACGATCTCCCTCAGTTTGGTCGCAGCGTCACACTTTGAGTCCTTCAGCTGCTGCTTGAGGAGAGAGATCTCACCTGCCTTCTGACACACCTGCACGCACATACAGTGGAGCAAAAACGTACACCTGAACATACGGTATATGGGTCCAGGTTAGGGGTTAGGGTCAGGGTCTATGGGTCCAGGTTAGGGGTTAGGGTCAGGGTCTATGGGTCCAGGTTAGGGTCTATGGGTCCAGGTTAGGGTCTATAGGTATATGGGTCCAGGTTAGGGTCTATAGGTCCAGGTTAGGGTCTATGGGTCCAGGTTAGGGGTTAGGGTCAGGGTCTATGGGTCCAGGTTAGGGGTTAGGGTCAGGGTCTATGGGTCCAGGTTAGGGGTTAGGGTCAGGGTCTATGGGTCCAGGTTAGGGTCTATGGGTCCAGGTTAGGGTCTATAGGTATATGGGTCCAGGTTAGGGTCTATAGGTCCAGGTTAGGGTCTATGGGTCCAGGTTAGGGTCTATAAGTATATGGGTCCGGGTATCTGAGAAACTGAAACACTACAACAGAAACAGCTTTAGTCAGCAAATGACAGAATGCTTGGACAGGGAGTTCCTGGAATTTCACAGGTTATTTTCCTGCCCCTGGGAAACAGACCCCAACTAAACCTATAACACCTAAACAGTACATCACATCTCATTATGCACCACAGTTTAGCAGAACACACAGTGTCTGCATCTCCTTCCACTCACCTCCCACTGCGTCTCCTCCAGCGTGGGAGCTAACTGGTACCCTAACCCTAACTGGTTCTGCTGGCTCCTGTATCTCCTCAGCTGATTCTCGGCCACCTCCTTGTCCTGGACCAGCTGCTTCACCTCCTCCTGCAGGTGCTGTTTATCCTGCTGGAGCTGGAGGACCTGCAGCTGAAGTTCTTGCTGAGTCTGCAGAGCTCGCTGGGATGCCTGCAGACACACACACACACACACACACACACACACACACACACAAACACACACAACGTCGCTGCATGGAGGTATTGGTATACAGCTTTTAGTTTCACTTTAATGTTTAATGTGTGTCCTTGTTTTAAAGCACTTGCTGTATTTACTGTTTGATAGGTGTGTGAGAGGTGTGTGTGTGTGGTGTGTGTGTGACCTGGCGGAGTTTAGTGGAGCACCGCTGTTTCAGGCCTGCCATCTCGTCTGCACAGTAGCGCTGATTTTCTTCAAACAGTCTACAAGAGTCTGACTCCTTCTCCTCAAAGCACGTGTGCAGCTC
Organism: Brachyhypopomus occidentalis; assembly: GCA_020368025.1. Taxonomy (NCBI): domain Eukaryota; kingdom Metazoa; phylum Chordata; class Actinopteri; order Gymnotiformes; family Hypopomidae; genus Brachyhypopomus; species Brachyhypopomus occidentalis. The sequence goes on along the minus strand of JAGXOD010000086.1, from coordinate 82,891 downwards.
AGCAAGCTCGGACTCACGTGCCAGGAGTTTCCTCTCCAGCTGCTGGATCAGAGACTCATCTGTGGAGATGGGTGAGCGCACGCCTCCTCTCGACGCCGCTGACGTGGAGGGGCTCCTGTGTTGTTGGAGTGGGTCTGGAGACAGTGTTGCATCTGTGGTGTTCTTGTTAAGACTTGCCAGTTCATGCTGTGTAAGGTTGGTAGGCCCAGAAATATTGCGACTCAGCACTCCAGCGGATCTGCTGCTGGGGTCTGCAGGCCCACCAGCACCTCCGTCCCCAGCATTGTTTATGGTCCAGTTATTCCCATTAACTCCAGCTGTAGTCCCATCCACACCTCCCTGCAGTGCGGACTTTGGGACCCAGGCACTGAGGTTGTCTGTCTGGCTGCTGCCGGCCGTGCTGTGGGTGGGAAGACTGGTCATGGAGTTGTGTCCGGAGTCAGAGAGCGTTCCTGACGTACTCTCCTGCCTGGGCTCCTGTGACTCCCTCCACCTGGTGATGGGGCTGACATGCACCCCCAGGATGGTGCTAAGGTTGTTGTGGGTCTCCACTGAGGAGCTGGAGCTCCGTGGGAGAACTGGTTTGAAGGCCGTAGGACAGATCACGGCATTTTCTGCACTCTGGAGAACAGGAAAAGCAGTAGTGATTAGTGGACATCCACAGCACTTCATTATTGTGCAGGACAAAGCAGGACCACAGAAAACACTTTCTCTACTCTTAAAACACAGAGATTCTGTACTCTTAAAACACTGAGAGATTCTCTTGTACGGCATGAATCTAGAATCCCTGAGAGACTGGTTAGTATGTAACCTATGGTTAGGGTTAGAATGTTAGGGTTAGTATGTAACGTAGGGTTAGGGTTAGTATGTAATCTAGTGTAATCTAGTATGTTAGTATACTAACCCTACGGTTCGTATGTTTAATAGATATGTAGGAGTACCATCTCTTACCTTGTCTAGTTGCTCAGACAGAGGCACCAGTTCTGGCGGTGTCCCTTTTCTCTGGCCCATCTCCGTCAGCTCCTCTTCCTCGTCTTCCTCGTCTTCCATGCCCCTCTGGAGACTTGCTCCTGGGTTATGGCTCACTTTAATGTAGAAGAAGTCTTCGTTTTTTCCAGAACCGTAGCTAACTTTGGCATTGCTGTTGGTGCTTGAGTCCTGAGAGAAGCCGTGTTTGAGGAGACTGTCCAGGCCCCGCCCACTCTTCCTGCCCCACCCACTCTTCCTGCCCCGCCCACTCTTGCTGGATGGGGCAGCTGACCTGCAATGTTTACTGTGGAGGCTGTGGCCAGATATCAAACTGCTGACACTACCCATGATTCCAGGCACATGTGGAGGACGCAGGTGGCTGTTGTGCTATCTGCAGCTGTGTGTGCATAAGGGAGAGTTTGATGGTGTGATCGGTGAGGGGGATGTGGATGTTTGGAAATCCTCAGTTTGGAGGAAAAGCCCTGTAGAAGGCTTGTGTTCAGGAGCTTGGTGTGATCACGAGTCATTAATGTAGCATTTGTGATGAGCATGTTTTCCTTCCAGACCCTGTGTTGTGTGAAGGTCTTGAGTCTGTGTGTCTTCAACGTTCTGCTCCACAAACACAAAACACAGGAAGGAAATCATTATGTATTTTTGGCCTTCTTCCAAGTTACGCCAAGATAAAAGGAGATGCTAACGGAAGTTATCTAGAATTTCCTGAAGTCGAACATCACAATGAAAGACGGCCCTCTTCCCCTAACCCTAACCCTAGCAGGGATCATCCCCCCTCTAACTAACCCTAACCATAGCCCTAACCTATCTATAATCTATAATCTTACATATTATAGATTACGCACTTATAGATTACACACGTAGATCTTCAGCCTCATAAACACAAGGTCATTGTTGCCATGGTTCCTGCAGCATAAGGCCTAAACGCAGAGCCAGTCACACTGGAATCAGGACGTGTGCTGTCAGTGTGACTTCAGGGAGGCAGCAAGTGTGTCAGCAGCCAATCACAGCCCCTCCCTAATCACACAGCCCCTCCCTAATCACACAGCCCCTCCCTAATCAATCAGCCCCTCCCTAATCACACAGCCCCTCCCTAATCACACAGCCCCTCCCTAATCACAGCCCCTCCCTAATCACAGCCCCTCCCTAATCACACAGCCCCTCCCTAATCAATCAGCCCCTCCCTAATCACACAGCCCCTCCCTAATCACACAGCCCCTCCCTAATCACAGCCCCTCCCTAATCACACAGCCCCTCCCTAATCACACAGCCCCTCCCTAATCACACAGCCCCTCCCTAATCACACTGCCCCTCCCTAATCACACAGCCCCTCCCTAATCACACAGCCCCTCCCTAATCACACAGCCCCTCCCTAATCACACTGCCCCTCCCTAATCACACAGCCCCTCCCTAATCACAGCCCCTCCCTAATCACACAGCCCCTGATGAATAGCCCCTCCCTAATCACACTGCCCCTCCCTAATCACACACACCTGCTCTGGCTTCAAGCACATAGTACACATCTATAATCACAAACCCAGGACCCATCTGTGCTGTCCATCTTAAGGGGCCACAGTGGGGGAGCTGATGAATAAAACAAACTATATCACAGTCACATGTGCCTCGTGCAGTCCTTTGCTTGCCTTTATAATGGCTTTTCTAATGGTAAAAGTACTGTAAATATATGGGAAATTCATTTTTAACAACACAACCATATGCATATAGATGCATTTTTCAGAAAAGATGTCAGACATAAGTCTACAAAAAGTCTGAAATTGTCTGTGTTTTGGTTGAGAAGGAAACATCTTTCTCCTATATTGCATATTCCCTTAACACAATCAACCCTATCTATATATTTTTACACACAGAAATACAAAATACAAAAAACAAAATCAGACAGGAGTAGTGTTTTTATACCCATTTAAACTGCATTAATTGCTATTATTTCGGCATGTTTGGTTTATCCTGCTGCTAAGTGATGCTTCTCCAACTCGAGCGGGCAGTGCTGGGGTAATTAGGGACATGCTGGGGTTTCTTTTGGCTGTCGGGGGAGGTGTGGGGGGTGTGTGCACTCATTGCCTTTGTCTGAGTAGGCAGCCCTGCTCCGAGACACAGCGCGGTGATGTCATCAACTCACGCTCACATTCTGCACAACAGCTTCCATGAGCAGTGATGCCTAATGATGCCTGTCTAACGATCTCATCATCAGTATGTGTTGTCATTAAAGAGCAGTGATTCATAGAGCACTGAAAGCTTTTTAGGAAGAAATAAATATTGTGCAAACTTTAAATGTTACAATGGATCTTACGCTAATCTTATCCAGTTCTGCAGTGTGGCCAGACCTAGGGTTAGGGTTAGGGTTAGGGTTAGGGTTAGGGTTAGCTTAGGGTTAGGGTTAGCTTAGGGTTAGCTTAGGGTTCGGGTTAGCACACATCCTCTCTGGCTCTAACTCTGTCTTGTGGCACTCGCACCACAATGAAGCAGCACAGCATATAACGAATTCACATGTAAATCAATAAACCCATCAGACTTACTACACGAGGAGCGGATGTCCAGTGAGCAGCTCCATACATCCTACGCCAGGTTGCCGTCACCCAACACGCCTAATGTGTTTGGGAGTGAGTGTCCTGGGCGTGCGTGTGTGTTGCTCCTCAGTGAACCAGCCACCGAATACTTCATATTGCTAAGCGGACAACAACACACCATGTGAAGGAGGCGGAGTCAAAACCTTTCACTTCCCCTGAGTTTGGGTCTGTAGCGCTGCTTCCCTCTTCTGCACATGCTCTGTCCTCTCTTTTAAATAACTGATATGCAGATGACTTGCGGAGACCCCTGGGCTCTCCAGGGGAACAGCACAAAGGGGGAACATTACGCCTTTAACGCCAGACGTGTGCCACTAAAGAGATTAACTCACTGCTTCTTACAATGGACTACACACACACACACACACACAGCACCCCTCTGTGTGTCACTCTCTCTCTCACACACACAGCACCCCTCTGTGTGTCACTCTCTCTCTCTCACACACACACACACACACAGCACCCCTCTGTGTGTGTGTCTCTCTCTCTTTCTCACACACACAGACACACACACACACACACAAACACACACACTTCCTTATGTCCTTATTAGAACATGTACTAATATCACACATTCTGTAGGTCTGTTTCCTTCTTCCTCTCACACTGGGGACTTCAGCATGTTCCCCCCCAAATACCCTAAACCCTCAGCCCTAACCCTGATCCTAACCCTGATTCTAACCCTAATCCTAACCCTAATCCTAACCCTGATCCTAACCCTAATCCTAACCCTCATCCTAACCCTCATCCTAACCCGTCAGCCCTAACTCTGATCCTAACCCTAATCCTAACCCTAATCCTAACCCTGATCCTAACCCTAATCCTATCCCCTCAGCCCTAACCCTAATCCTAACCCTAATCCTAACTCCTCAGCCCTAACCTTAACCATAACCCTAACGTTACCCTAACCCTAACATTAACCTTAACCCCCCTGGTTGAGTTACTGCATGTGCTCAGGCTGTGTGCAACATTTATTGCAACTAATAACTGTGGAGGGGTAATAACTGAGGAGGGATAATAACAGGAAGGGTAATAATAGGAGGGGTAATAACTGTGGAGGGGTAACCATGGCCATTTTGTCTTTATGTGATTCTGATTATAAGTGTGCATATACCTCTTGAGAAATGATTTTCTTAATTAATTAATTATTAATTAAGGTAACCTGGGATTATGTACGATGCTGTTGATACTAGTTAATCCTCAATAGTGGTTCAGATGAAGCAGACGCACTGCTGAAGCAGACGCACTGCTGAAGCAGACGCACTGCTGAAGCAGACGCACTGCTGAAGCAGGACGGTTTGTGAGCCCATTACAGCAATTGTACTGAATCCTTTGTAGTTGCCTTAACAAAACTTACCGCCCTGCTGGGGCTTTAATGCTTCAGACAATGGAAGAGAGCTGACAGCTGCCCCCCCCAGAGGGGCTAATAATAGTGCGTCTGCTCAGAACACCTTCCCACTGTCAGCCTCTCCAGTATCCAGTATTTGTGCCCGATTATCTTTCAGTGCCTGATCTGATACAGGGCAGGTTCATTAACACCCCCATCATCATTCAGCAGGTTCATTAACACCCCATCATCATTCAGCAGCTTCATTAACACCCCCATCATCATTCAGCAGGTTCATTAACACCCCCATCATCATTCAGCAGCTTCATTAACACCCCCATCATCATTCAGCAGCTTCATTAACACCCCATCATCATTCAGCAGGTTCATTAACACCCCCATCATCATTCAGCAGCTTCATTAACACCCCATCATCATTCAGCAGCTTCATTAACACATCACAGGAATCACTGAAGTCCAGTTATGAAAATTAAACTCATGATGTGTGAAGAGCATTGAAAGAGACCTCAGATCTCAGACCTGTGCCCATGCACTGCAGAGTGAAATCAGCTCCAAGGAGACGGCAGCAGAGCACTGGGGCGCTAATCACCAGTCTGGCAGTGACACGTGTCCCAACACCAGCAGAAACTCATTTTGTCTCAGACCCTGATATGATATTCTGTAAATATCATAGCAAACAACATGGTTTACAAATGAAAAATGCAACTTACAAATACAAAACATGATAGTTGCAAATTCATATGTGACTTTCAAACAAATGCAGAGCAACTTTCTAATACATCAAACTTACCACAAAGCTATAATATAATATAATATAATATAATACATCACACTTACCAAACAACTATAATATGTTGTACAAAAACATTACCATGTCATGATTTGCAAAGACCTACAACATGTTGCACAAATGTCCTTTGTGGATCATGTGACCTTTGGCACTTATAGGGTTAACCCTAACACACTTTTAGCAGGTGGAATCTTCTGACCAGATTTTCTCACAAATACACACTGACAAATATATCCTTCCTGAACAGTAGGGGGTGCTGTTGGTACTTTACAAGAGACTTGATTAATTAGAAGTCATAAGTAAATGTCTAACTACGCAACATATTACTGTGATACTGTAGGTGTGTGTGTGGGGGGGCTGTATGGGGGTGTTGTTAGGGAGTTTGGGGGGGTGCTGTATGGGGGTGTGGTTAGGGGGTGCTGCGCGTGTGTGTGTGTGTGTGTGTGTGCATGTGTGAGTGTGTATGTGCACGTGTGTGTGTGTGTGTGTAAATGCAAAGTGGTTCTGTTCTGTGAACACATGCTGTGTTTGAGCCTGTGTGTGTGGAACAAAGAACCCCTGTGGTTCTGGTCTGTAGGGCTTGCGTGCGTGCGTGTGTGTATGTAGGTGTGTTTGTGTGTGTGTGTGTGTCTTTTCTGCTGCTGACACAAAGATCTTGCCGCTTCTGCACACACACATATGGCACATCCTCATATTCCAGCTGAAGTGCCTCTACCTCCTACAGCAGGAGCTCATGTTCTGTCCAGGACACTGGGACACTGGGACACTGTCCTCTCCCCAACGTCCTCTCGTCTTTGGCCCTGTCATGTTGTGTTGTCACCTCAGATAAAGACTTTTATTTGAATTCTGTTGCTGACTGATTTCTGTTTCTAATCATTACAGAGTAACGTAAGAGAGAAGTGAGACAGAAGTGTACTGGTGCTGATGGATGTGTGACTGAGCATTAATGTTAGCATTAGCATTAGCGTTAGTTAGCACAGGCCGGTAATATTCGGACTGCAGATGAGCTCTGGGACATCAGGTTGCCGGGGTGACCGATGTGTTATAGTGGTCTCAGATCCACCCATTACAAACATGTTAGTGTATTGGGATTATTACATACTGCAGTATGTAACAACACGCATACAGCCAACACGGAGCCAACACGCATACAGACAACACGCATACAGACAACACGCATACAGCCAACACGGAGCCAACACGCATACAGACAACACGCATACAGACAACACGCATACAGACAACACGGAGCCAACACGCATACAGACAACACGCATACAGACAACACGGAGCCAACACGCATACAGACAACACGCATACAGACAACATGCATACAGACAACACGCATACAGACAACACGGAGCCAACACGCATACAGACAACACGCATACAGACAACAGCCAACACGCATACAGACAACACGCATACAGACAACACGCAGACACAGACAACACGCATACAGACAACACGCATACAGACAACACGCATACAGACAACACGCATACAGACAACACGGAGCCAACACGCATACAGACAACACGCATACAGACAACACGCATACAGACAACACGGAGCCAACACGCATACAGACAACACGCATACAGACAACACGCATACAGACAACACGCATACAGACAACACGCATACAGCCAACACGCATACAGACAACACGCATACAGACAACACAGACAACACGGAGCCAACACGCATACAGACAACACGGAGCCAACACGCATACAGACAACACGGAGCCAACACGCATACAGACAACACGGAGCCAACACGGAGCCAACACGCATACAGACAACACGCATACAGACAACACGCATACAGACAACACGCATACAGACAACACGGAGCCAACACGCATACAGACAACACGGAGCCAACACGCATACAGACAACACGCAGCCAACACGCAGCCAACACGCCAACACGGAGCCAACACGCATACAGACAACACGGAGCCAACACGCAACACGCATACAGACAACACGGAGCCAACACGCATACAGACAACACGGAGCCAACACGCATACAGACAACACGGAGCCAAGCCAACAAACAGACAACACGCATACAGACAACACGCATACAGACAACACGAGACAACACGCAGCCAACACGCATACAGACAACACGAGCCAACACGCATACAGACAACACGGAGCCAACAAGCATACAGACAACACGGAGCCAACAAGCATACAGACAACACGGAGCCAACATGGAGCCAACACGGAGCCAACACGCATACAGACAACACGGAGCCAACATGGAGCCAACACGGTGCCAACACACATCCTGAACCCTCCAGGCTAAAAAAAACATCAGCTTCTTTAGTTTACACTGTGAGTTTAAAAATCTATTTAGTTTACATTGTTACTAAAATACTCTGGCAAACAAACATAAGTTGCTCAAGACATAAATAACTGTCAGGAAGCTGGAATAATGACAACTGTGTCCCCCTTAGACACTTGTCTGTGACGAGGTCATCATGTCAGCCGTCTTCCCAGGGGACGTCCCTGGGCTATACTACATATGTTTGATTATATATGCTGAAATGCAAATTAGCTTGGCTACCAGCATTCACTGATTTGATGATCAGCTACTTGGGATGCATTTGCATTAGTAGTTCATGTAGAATATCCATGTTCTAATGTTCACATGTGGACATGAACTGAAGACAGTCAGTACCAGGACAGACACACTTCTCTTTCCACTACACTGATTTAAAACATGAAGCAGTAGCTAAAGATTAGAATGCAGAATGTCAGCTAGTACTGCACATGCATTACTGTCAATATTTCATCTATATTTCATTGATATGAATGAAAGACTCTCATTGTCCTTGACTTTACTTGTACACTACACTGTAAATGGCATTGCTGTATCAATAATGTATCAATTAGAACGATTCAAATGTATTTAAACAGTAATAATGAACCCATGTTCAAAGAGAGCTTGCTGTGGTCAGAACATGCCACTGGCCTTATAGGGAAGGGTGCTTGTGTGTGTGAGATGAGTGTGTGTGGGATGTGTGTGTGTGTGGGATGTGTGTGTGAGTCCTCAAGTGTGATCCACTGTGACACACAGCTTATTGTAGCTGCCTTGTTAGCTGCTTGTGGGTGTGGCCACCTACAGGTGTGCTGCTTGTGGGTGTGGCCATCTACAGGTGTGCTGCTTGTGGGTGTGGCCATCTACAGGTGTGCTGCTTGTGGGTGTGGCCACCTACAGGTGTACTGCTTTTGTCTTTAAGGAAGCTGGAGCACAAAAGTGACTTTCTGAAGCTCAGATGAACACTGCTGCCCCCTGGCCATTGCCCTGCGCAATGACACATCTGCTCCACAGCAAATCAACCATCTTCCCATCAGCCCCTGTTTGAAAACCACAACGTCTTTACTCCCTTTTGCTGCTTCTGTCAGTTTGTTATAATGTTAGGAGACATAAACATCATGGAGTGTGAGGCCTAAACATCATGGAGTGTGAGGCCTAAACAACATGGAGTGTGAGGCCTAAACAACATGGAGTGTGAGGCCTAAACAACATGGAGTGTGAGGCCTAAACAACATGGAGTGTGAGGCCTAAACATCATGGAGTGTGAGGCCTAAACAACATGGAGTGTGAGGCCTAAACATCATGGAATGTGAGGCCTAAACATCATGGAGTGTGAGGCCTAAACATCATGGAGTGTGAGGCCTAAACATCATGGAGTGTGAGGCCTAAACAACATGGAGTGTGAGGCCTAAACATCATGGAGTGTGAGGCCTAAACATCATGGAGTGTGAGGCCTAAACAACATGGAGTGTGAGGCCTAAACATCATGGAGTGTGAGGCCTAAACATGGATTGTGAGGCCTAAACAACATGGAGTGTGAGGCCTAAACATCATGGAGTGTGGGGCCTAAACATGGATTGTGAGGTCCTGGGTTCTGTGAGGCTGCAGATAAGTAGTTCTATACTCATTTAAAACACTTTGTATTTGCTTTTGACCTTATGTGTAGGAAGCTGTAAGTGTGGATAACATTACTGGACGTGAGCTGATGCCCAGAGGAAACTAGAGCCCTCAGCACAAGGGGGAAGGCATTAGGGGACCGAGTGAATAATTGAATAGAAGTACATCTCAAGATCACTGCAGCCTTTCCTACACCCTCTCCTGGCTATCGACCGCTCTCATGTGGAGACCACTTAAAGCACTTGAGTGGTTCGCCTTCCCTTTGAAAACGAGACTTCAGCAGGGACTGGGAGCAGAAGACCACTTATTCTAGAAACATCTCTCCGCATTGTTTTCCTGACTCCTTCAGAAGATTCCCAGGTGATCTGTGGGGTGTTGCTGTGTTGTTTGGTAAGCCATGTTTACTCATAGGTCTCCTGCGTGATGGCTGATGTTCAGCTTTGCTTACCCTACTCACTTGGTGTTACGTCTGCACCTCTTGGGAAATCACACACACACAGTTCTACGTCCAGACTAGTCCAGATTTCCACTGAGGAACACTTAAAAAAGACATGCGTATTACTGTCTGTTAGCAGACATTAAGCATTGTTATGTGTTTTGCTGAGAGTCAGGAATGTTGTTTTGCTAAATGTTGGAATTTTTGTCACTTCTAACTTCTTAGGGTTAGGTTAAGAATGTACTGTATGTTAGGGTTAGCGTAAGGGTTAGGGGTTAGCGTAAGGGTTAGGGGTTAGTGTAAGGGTTAGGGTTAGCGTATGGGTTAGGGTTAGCGTAAGGGTTAGGGTTAGCGTATGGGTTAGGGAGAGAATTTACTTTTGTGGAGTGGTTTCTTTGTATTCAACAATTTTCATGCAATCTGAAGAAAAATCTCTGTGCTGGGTTAATAACAGGTTATCTAAAACACCAAAATTACTCAGTGCAACTAAATAAGATTTTTTTTTCATGAAATCACATTGCTCTAATAGATCTGGGATGGGCTAACTGTTGTTGTGTCATAGGCTAATCTTAACCCTAATCTTAACCCTAGTTGAAAACGTCTAATGAAATAGCAGTTAATCCTGTTCCACAAGTTTCTACTAGGTCTTTGAACATAAGAAAAATATGCGACCGCAGGAGACTTGATGTCAGAGATCTGAGAAGAAAGAACAAGAAATAAATGGAGGAACCATTTAGATCCAATGTGACATTAAAACATTTAGATGCAGTGTGACATTAAAAGGAAGAACCATCACTGGAACACAAACGTTAGCAGAGCCCCTGAGCTGCAGCTCTGAGATGGTCCCCGAACTTTTACATCAGACAGAGATTCGTTCTTTTTAGAGACTGATGGATTAGCTAAAAAAAACTGCTTCTTAATCCCAGATGTCCCAAGTTTATGTGGCACATATGTGTGTAGTAAGCAAACATGAATCTACAGCAACAGATTGAGTTCTAGTATCTCCATTTAGAATGTACATGTTAGTATCAATGGAGAGTTTTAGTATCTGAAATGACTGGTGCTATCGAGGGAATCACATCACACAGAACCAGTCAGTCAGTCTACTGATTCAGTCTGTTTACTAATTCAGTCAGTCTGCTGAACAAACAGGAGACAGAGAGACAGAGAGCGAGAGAGTGTGTTAAAGTCTATAACCTACTTTATTCCTTAAAATAAAATAAAGTGAAACCTCCTATGAGACTCTGGACCATGTGGTAGAGGAGCAGTTTTTTCAGGATCTCCTGTCTATTTTCAGATGTCTGATGACACTAATAGACCAGCAAATCACAAACATCTCAAGTGCAATGTCACTTCTCATACTCTACATGCAGAGATATATCCCACTGGGACAGACAGAGATATACCCCACTGGAACAGACTGATGTACCCCACAGGGACACAGAGGTGTATCCCATTGAGACAGGCTGTCCCCTATGTGTCCAGGGTCTCACAGTCCTAATCTGCTGTCCTGTATTTGCCTGGGTTTCTAGAGTTCTATGCCGAATAATGGGATATTTGAATAATGGGATAACTGGTTTAGAAACATGTGAAGACACCCCACGTGTCTTTGTGCAGCCCTGCAAGCCCCAACATGCGCTTGTGTTCGGATGGGCTGCAGGATTGTGCAGGATTGCACCACTGCTGTGAGGACAAGGTGAGACTTGCCTAACACAGGGACCAGCTGCTGAGCCACATTACAGACTTGAACCAAGGAAACAAGTTGTGAAGACAAAACACATTTCTGTCCATTTAGTGCACAACACACTGCAACAGCATCTGTGTGTAACTGCACATCACATCTCTCTGTTTTAATGTCAGTAGTGAAGAGTTTCCAGCAGTTGTTTCTGTTCTGTACCTACAGGACAGTGCAGGAACAGACTGTGCTATTCTGGAAAGATTAACAGCGCGCTTCACTTACACATAGGAGCTTGTGTCTGTTTATTATGTGTAACTTCACACTTTTTAATAATATACTGTGTAACTGTCCAAACTGGACTCTATACAGTATAAAAACTATGTAAAGTTATGATTTTCAATACTTTACTAATTAAATTAGATGAAATTACAACTGCCAAACATCAGGCAACCTCAACAGATCTAGAGATAGATTTAAGGTTAGGATCAGTATTCTAGTATTATGGTTAGGGTTAGGATCAGTATTCTAGTATTAGGGTTAGGGTTAAGATCAGTATTCTAGGATTAGGGTTAGAATCAGTATTCTAGGATTAGGATTAGGGTTAGGATCACTATTCTAGTATTAGGGTTAGGGTTAGGATCAGTAGTCTAGGATTAGGATTTGGGTTAGGATCACTATTCTAGTATTAGGGTTAGGATCAGTATTCTAGGATTAGGATTAGGGTTAGGATCACTATTCTTCTTACCTTTCCCTGGAGTCTCTCAGTCTGAACTGTCAGGATGGAATGCTGAATATGTTGCTGCTTTCTCTTCCCAGGGCTTTGGACTGAATCTCTCTAGTCTATCTTGATGTGTTATACCAAATGCACACCTCTCGCAAATAGTGTTACTACACCATTCTCTCTCTCTGTCTCAGTCTCTCTGTCTTATCTCTCTTGCTGTCTACCAATTCTGGTTGACATGACAGATAATGGAGCATTTGTATAACCAGAGCTCGCTCTCTCTCTCTCAATATATGTATATATCTCTTTCTTTTCTCTCTCCCTCCCTCTCTCCCCACCCTTAAAGCCCAGCTCTCTCCACCCCGCCCCTTAACTCTGCTCTACCACCTCTCTGTCCTGCTTTCCTGCCTTTTCCTGCTTCTTTCTCTCTTTTCATTCTCTTTCCTACAGTTACCTTACATTACTCTACATTTGCTATTCTAGGTTCAGATTCAATGATCAGTATCATTTTATTTAAATTGTAATAGAAAATACTGATTGCAGCTGTCAAATTTAAATTTAAAAGTATTTTTGGATTTTGTACACAGTTGAATCAGAATTTTTATACTGGTTTTAAAATCATTCCCCAGATACTGAGCTGAATGGTACCTACATACGTCCCTCCTGACTGACAGTAGGTCAGCTCTCCCTAGGGGAGATGCCGGGCCTTTACGTACCCTGTCTGTTTCACTGGGACCTCCAATCACCCAACTCTCTGAGTTATGTTCAAAATCCATGATAAATAAATGATGAAGTCAGAGTGGGCCAGTGCACCTGCGCACACACAGCCACCTCCAAGCCCTCTGTCGCCCGCTGCATCCACAGTGCTGAGTGGGTGGGCTTTACTGCACTGGCAGGACCTGTGGATTCAGCTCAAGATCCCACTCAGTGTGTGTGTGTGTGTGTGTGTGCATGAGTGTGTGTGCACCTGAATATATGTGTGCATGAGTGTGTGTGTGCGCACCTGAATGTATGTGTGCATGAGTGTGTGTGCACCTGAATGTATGTGTGCATGAGTGTGTGTGCACCTGAATGTATGTGTGCATGAGTGTGTGTGCACCTGAATGTATGTGTGCATGAGTGTGTGTGCACCTGAATGTATGTGTGCATGAGTGTGTGTGCACCTGAATATATGTGTGTTCCCTGAGAGCTCAACCAGTGGCCTTGCAACATGGCAGAAATAAACACACACACACACACAGCTAAATGCCCTGCATAGGCTAATATCGGACTGAAAGGGTCAAATGCACTGCTGACAGTGGTTAGAGACAGACCAGAGATGTATGGTAACGAAGTAGAACTAATGTACTAACGAAGTAGAACTAATCACTACTGTACTTAAGTACTAAAATGCTGTATCTGTACTTTACTGGAATATTATTTTTTCTCCTACTTCCACTTTTACTTCACTACATATTTTGCATTAGTTTAATGCTTTTACTCCGATACATTTGTTTAAGTGCTGTATAGTTAGTTACTCGTTACAATTATAAACATGTTAGCTGGGAATCAAATCCATATTATCATCACTGCCAGAGCGGTAGGTGGCGCTGTCGCCGGGTCAAGCGATCAGGCTCTCATGAGAAAACTGCGCGTTCTCCGGTCGCGTCCCGCCTTTTACTCCGCTGCCTCCTTCACTGAACACTTGAGCTTCGTAAGTCTGATTGGGCCAACAACGCCTCCTTCACCACGTTCAGCGCCTTCAACATCGAGTGATCGTGGCGGTGAGGAAGGAGACCACCCCGGCCCTACCTACAGACAATGTTTTCGTTTGCCATAGTTAAAGAAAATTCTTGTAGGCTACTCTGCCTCCCTAAAGAGTGTGAAATATTGGCCTTCAAAAATTCACATTTGAACTTGAAGAAACACATCAAGGTAAGCTACAAATATAACGCACAGAAGACACACCAGCTTGAGCTGTCAGTAAGCGCTAGCTAGGTTAGCTATCTTAGCTAGCTAGGTTAGCTATCTTAGCTAGCTAGGTTAGCTATCTTAGCTAGCTAGGTTAGCTATCTTAGCTAGCTAGGTTAGCTAGCTAGCTAACCTAATTATGTTCATGACGCTGCAGTATTCACTTAACGTTAGCTGGCAGCCATAAAGGCACACACACATAGAGGTTCAGGGTGGACTGCTTCAGCTAAATCTATATTAAGGCCTTTTACAGTACAGATTTAAACACAGTAACTTCAAACACATGAATATGATATGAAATGTATCAAAATGCCAGCCTCTTATTGACTCACTTTACACTTTGACTGCTTAGGAAAATAACAGGCTTCTGGGAATGGTTCTGGGTATGGTTTTGTTGAATGGTTCTGGGAATATCTCTGTTCAATGGTTCTAAGATGGAAGAACCTGCTCCTAATCACATCTTATTTTAATTCAAAATAAAAAAACAACCCATATTTTTATCTGAATTTTACCAAATGGCGTTTGAGAGCTCAGATTTTCCAGATGGTTGATTTGCACCAGAATCAGTGATTCTCTTTCACTTAGTTGTACAGAACTGTCGATTATTCAGTGTTTTATATTGAAAATCCACTTACTGAACCTTGTTTCCAAACACAGATTGGCTTGTTTTAAGGAAAGATGAAACTGCATAAAAAGCCACATAAATAGTGAAATGAGATAATAGATTACATGTGATTTGCACATCATCAGCACAGTTGCACATTGTCTTTATAAACAATGGAATGTTAGATTATGTATGATTTGTGATTAAAGGTTTGGGTGAGGTGTTTCAAAAAGTGTTTAAGGAGTTTGTATCGAGTTTGTCTACTCTCTTTGCACTGCACCATAGTTTAAATGACACTGGAGCTTCAGTAAGATTTGTGTGCTATTGTATAATATCAGTATGAAAGTGACAGAAGTAAAGTCCAGTGAAAGAGGGATATGTGAAGACAGAGTTAAATACCGCCCTCTCATGGACACAGTCGATGTCAACACTTCCAAATTACAACCAGCAAGTTTGCAGTATGTCTGCCAGCGATGGATGGAGTGGAGTTTGTAAAGCTTCTCAGTACTCTGTAAAGCAACTCTGTAAAACTTCTATGTACTATGTAAAGATACTTTGTAAAGCTTCTCTGTTGGGCCATAGGTCCTATATGATGCCAATTCTGTGTAGGCTGCTACTCACTCATACGCACTGTAACCATGGTTACTGTGACCATGCACCAGAGATTTTCAAAAGTCGCAAAATACATGTCCAAGTCAAGTCACGAGTCAATAGCAGGATACGTTTAGGGATAGGAGATAGAAAATAATTAATGTCCGCCGTCCCCCATTATCGGCCACTTGCACGTATTGCGTATTTTCTGTGTCTCATGTCGTCAATACCGTAAAAAAGTGTAAGCTCCTTTAAATTCTCTTAAAATGACATTTAAGAAAATCACATCTGAAATCTATTTAAATGTTGCTAATTTTGCGTGTTCAAAACTGTATAGAATGCATCACTTATTTTCGTTCCGCGAAGGTCATGCTTAATTATACTCAATACTTTAAAAATGTCGATGGTTGTTTTGTTGTTTGTTTACAAGTGGCTACTACGCTAAGTGGGGTTACTACTAGATGTAATGAAGGCTAAGCGTCCAGCGTAAACTAAACAAACCTATCCAGGTGTGTTTCATGTGTCTTGTGAAGTTTGGTGTGGTGTTTCAGTGTCTTTAATTTGTTTCCCACATTATTTACACGTTGCGTCCTTCGGTTTTGTCCAAACATTTAAACTCCCTGTAGCCAAAGGCTCCACGCGCGGTACTCCAGCTGTAGCCATGGCAACCTTTGTTTACATTTCTCTCCGATTTCCTGCTTGCGATAAACGATGTTGTGATAAGTCACGAGAAAAGGGGCTGCGTCCCAAATCACAGAAACAAACGTAAAGAATAATGGTAAAATCAACACACGAAGAAAGTATTTTCTATAACTCGCACACAGCGCCTGTGTAACGAGACTGACTCCTAATGTTCACGAGTCGAGTCATTAGGACGAGTTTCAAGTCTGACGTCTTTTGTAGGCGACTTAACTGCGACTTCGACTCGAGCGCCCATCTCTGCCATGCACACACTGTGACTGTTTAAAGGCAACTGAACTGAAATGTTCCACTACACAGAAAAGCTGGTTTGTTTACAAAAAGTGTTTTTACAGGAAGACACACGCGCACACACACAATAAACTATTGGAACATATATTGCCTGGCTATTTTGATGTTACAATAATTAATTTAATGTGGACATATTACTATTACTTTAATATTTATTGTCACTTTAATACAATATAGCAACAGTTTGATCAGTGATAAACGTATGGTTGTGGTCAGTACTAAATGTATGGGTGTGATCAGTGCTACATTTACGGCTGTGATAAGTGCTATATTTATGGGTGTGGTCAGTGCTAATTAGATCATTCTCCCAGAATTATTTTCATTAGTGCCTGTTTCAACTATTAGTTTATCGTCAGTTTATAATAAATTTCATAATTCAGGACATTTAAAACATTTGTTAATTCTGTCCTCTGTAGTGACTGCAGGAACATGAAATGTTTTCTTAAAAAAAAAAAAAATCAGAATCACTACCATAAAGAACTCAACCTTTCTCTCTGCAGCTCAGTGCCATCATCCTGGTCCTGACATGAGGCCAGTGTCCACTAAGAGGCGCTGTTGTTCTTTCAATGATATGATGCTTTGTGAAAGAGGATAAAGGCGTTTCCTCCTGTGTGGCTTTCTGTTTTAGAGAGATAGAAAGTCAACAACAAGAGACCTTCATGTGCAGGGCCAGCTGGATACTGGAGAGCTTTGTGCTGTATGCAGCAGTAACACAGAAAGCAGTGACACTGTTCAGTGCTGCTTTCTCTCTGATGGAGGTGGTTAGCAATTATGGAGCAGAAGGAGTGTGTGTATGTTAAAGGACTAATTCATACTATATCATTATCAGCCGTCATGCTGCAGTAGTCTAAATCTCACTATTTTGCTTCCAACAGGTTGCAGAAAAGCCACATGTGCATACACACACACACACACACAAATATCCTAACATGCTCTAGCTGGAGATTCTACGGATTACAAAATACCATTTATTGTAGATGAAGTGTTAGGTTAGGGTTAAATTAGGGTTTGGGTAGGGTTAAATTAGGGTTAGGTTAGGGTTAAATTAGGGTTAGGTTTGTAGTCAGTGTAGTCTGTCTCTTCACATTGTTCATTGTTCTATGTCTGAATGTCTACCTGATATGACCATGGACATATTTAATCATTAGTGATCATGTGACACATTTAATCAGGGTTTATATTACATGACCTGACATTGGGAGTAAGATCATTAGTGATCATGTGACAAATATGTGTCCTTTTCTGCTTTGTTTGGGATCTCTGTGGAATACAATATTAAAAATTGCATACATTTTCAAATTATTGAGTGAGCGGTCTGCATAATAAGCATGTCTACTAATTTGTGGCAGCTTGAGGTGGTGCTGTGCTCTCTATATCTCTATCTCACACACACACACACACACACACACACGTTGAATACTGGGTTATAACTGCCCTTGTGTGGTGAGGAGGAGGGTGGGAGACACAAGAGCCTCTAGAGGGACGGAGGTTTGAGCCTAGAGCCAGACGCTGGGGCAGAGGGGAAGTGTTCTCCCCCTGAACAATAAACACACAACAGCAGGTGCAATTAACCTTCAGTCCAGCATTGGCACAATCTCAAAAGGGTTTGCATCTCGGAGCAGATTCAGACTTACTAGTGTGTGTTTTGTATGGATATTTATAAATCTGTAAACCTTCACATAGTGAGCATGTATCTAAGATCAGTATGTTCCTCACTATGATGACAAATGTAAATATTTGTTAACTTTGTGTGTGTGTTGATAAATCATTTCCTTTCACTGCTTTGTTTGTTCGAATGGGCTTGAGTTCTACTTCATTATGCAGGGCAGACATGGGTCAGCAACACACACATACACAAACATACACAAACACACACAAACACTCCTTTAGCCGTGCATAGCTGGTGACAGCTCATGTATGGTTGGTTTCTCAAATGTTCCCTCCTTTCATTTGGTTTGTCAGATCTGTTACCAATACATAATAAGGCTAACATGGCATAATAAGGCTAACATGGCATTATAAGGATAACATGGCATTATAAAGCTAACGTGGCACCTGAGAGATATGAGACTGGATTTTCAGGCTTTAGGCTGAAAAAGCTTTATGAGAAAATCAAAATGACAGTGCTGACTTTTCTTGGAATGACATGCAGGTCATGGAGAGATTTACGTGGCTCTAGAGAATGAGAGAGATCCAACAAATCCTCGCTGTGTGGATGGTGCTGTTGATGTTCTGTGTTTGATGATGATGATGATGATGATTTCCCTTTGCATTTACCATTTTGTCAGATTATAAACTTTCTTCAGTAATACAGTTATGGACTAGGTGAATGGAACCGGCTTTGATGCACAAGCATTTTTACATTTCTGCTAAGTAGAGGGATCATTGCTGATTTGAAGAGCATGCCTAACTAACCCTAACCCTTGGTGTGGTGTGCTGTGTATTGTGTACTGTGTGTTATATCCTTTGAATATAATAATTATGTTCTGGTGCTTAAGTCTGAATGTTTGCTGCAGCACCGAGAGTGTAACGGCATTTCTGGGGCTTTAAAAGATCAAAATAGCTGTGAACATGAATGCAATACAGCAGAGCAGTGTGGTGGGTGGAGCCCTGCTGGGGTGGAGGAAAAAGGTCTCTTCAAATGCAGCGCGCCTCACACATGGTGCGTCCTGTTTCCCTGGAGACAAGGCCCTCAGAATCACGGGTGGTTGTGGATAAACACATGACATCCAGAGAATGAAGGCTGAGCAAGACAGCCTGGTCATGCAGACGTCTGCCGGAGAGGAGAATGTAAACTCTGGATCTGGAACAGTTCACAGGTGACATGGAGTTATGTAAAAGTTGCACAGAGCCTTGTGTATAATAGACCTAACAGAGCTTCTGAATGAGGGCTTTATCTTGCTCTGTAAAACTGAAGGCCTTTATCAAATGCCGCCCTGTGAGCTGAATAATTACCCTGAATGTTGCTGTACCATATTAGCATGTCCAGCAGCTGTACAGACGACCTTCAGTGTCACAGGCTCAGAAGCTGAATGGACACAATGGCAGAGACGGCAGGAAAGACCCTGGACTCTGTTTATCATTATTCTGCCCCTCACATTAGAAAAATTAATCAAATTGCCCATAATAGGTGGAGAGTGGAGATAGAAAGTGTAATTAACTGTTATAAAGATACGATTATTCATCCCTCTACTTTGTGCAAACGTAATTAATGAAGTGTCTGCTGTGAGATTTATCATGAGTAGATGTCACCACAGCCGGGGAACACATCTGCGATGGCCATGGAGCCAGTTTCCACTATTATTTATGTTCTTTACTGGTGTTTTACTGGTTTTTATTGGTGTTGTACTGGAGTTTTGCTGGTGTTTTACTGGAGTTTTATTGGTGTTGTACTGATGCTTTTGGTCTGTGACACAGAAAGCAGGACCTCTGTGCTTCTCTATGAGTATGCTGCAAACAGCAGAAGCAGGTGCAGTTGGAATCTCTGTCTGTAGCCTCTGTCTGTAGTCTCTGTCTCTGTCTGTAGTCTCTGTCTGTAGTCTCTGTCTGTAGCCACACCTCATGGCGATATAAGCTGCATTTTCCTTGTCAAATCTCACAAAGTCCATGATCACTACTACGTGTTCAGAGAGCTACATGCTGGAAGGCAAGTAATGTGAGTAATGTGTGTGTACATGTACTGTATATGAGTATGTGGGTGAATGGGTGTATGTGTGTGTTTGTGTGTGTGTGTGTGACTGTGTGAATGGGTGTGTGTGCATGCGAGTATAAATGTTGGGAAGGGTGGGTGGATGGGTGTATGTGTGTGTGTGTGTGTGTATGTTGCGCATGTCAGTTTGTGAGTGCATCTGCAATGCAGTCATGACTGGGTGCAGTGAGACGGTTCTGCTTCTGTACTGGGTCCAGTGAGACGGTTCTGCTTCTGTACTGGGTAATGATTTATGTGTTTGCTGTCACCATTTCTCTGCTGCCAAGTGCTGCCCTAAAAATGCAAGACAAAGGTGTGTGTGTGTGTGTATGCATGTGTGTGTGTGTTTGTTTGTGTGTGTGTGTGTGTGTGTGTGTGTGTGTATATATCACACGATGGTACTAATGCAGTTTCAGGTCCCTAGAACATGAGCATGTGTACTGTGGCTGCTTAAGCAGGTTTGTACTACACTGGAAGGCAAAGTGTGCAGTGTGTTCAGAGTGGCGAGCAGACCAGGCTGAGCTGGGAGAAGCTCCATCCCCACCATGACCTTCTCCACGTGTTGTGTGGATCTTAATTAATGAAGGGCCTCTGCTCTGCATGTCAGGCTGTTAGTCATGGTTTGAGGGCATGTGCTCACGGTAGGGCCGCTGCCTTCACTGAGTTATGGCATTAGACCACACAGTTGATGAATATTCCACATTTAAATGGATGGCAAAGCCCAGCATGGGATTGATCAGTCCTGGGAGGTCTGCACATGCAGCATTAAATCCAGCAGCACAAGGTGTTCAGCTTCTGCCTCTACATTAAAATATGAGTGTATTAGTTAATTGGCAGGGGATGTCGAGTTGCATAAAAGTTATAAAAACATACACCTTTTAACTTTTGTGAAATGTATTCCTCCATTTCAGTAATGAATGTATGAAACACCTGACAGAGGGAGAGAGAGGGAGAGGGAGAGAGAGGGAATCCATTCACACTGATAATCCAGTTCACTTTCCAGTGCTCAAGTACTCCAATAATGATAATCCAGATCACCTCTTAAAATTCTCATGTAATCCAATCCAGTCTACATTCTCATGTAATCCAATCCAGAGATTCCTGATGAAGCCGCCCAACGGACACACACTGTCACTGCACAAGCACTTTAATAGCATCACTTCTGGCTTGATCTGTTCTATTTTTGTCCTTGTATTGTGCATATTGCAACGTTCCTCATGTATCCCAGCGTGTGTGCTGTGGTACGTGTGTGCTGTGGTACGTGTGTGCTGTGGTACAGGTGTGCTGTGGTACGTGTGTGCTGTGGTACAGGTGTGCTGCGCTACAGGTGTGCGTTGGTACAGTACCAAACAGGTGTAGAATGGAAACGTATTACTGGTACAGTTACTGGTTACTGGTACAGTACAGCATCGTGGCTGTGGACACACACACACACACACACACACACACACTGGGCACACACACACACACGATGCAGTGCAGCTTTTGGAGGGTTTGCTCATGGCCAAAGCTGCTATGAGCTGTGAGGCCTCTTGACTTCTAATGAAATCCTGAGGAATGTGTTGAGCACTGAGTCCTAATTAAAGAAGCTGTGAGCTGCTCCTCCAGGACCTTTAACTACAGTCTCCAGTCACCTGAATGGGAGAACTGATGAGGTCAGTTTCCTTTCTGCTCCTGCCTCTCGCTGTTCCCTGCATCTATGGGGCTAAACTGGCTGTAATAAAGAGGTTTACACATGTGAATGCAGATTCATGCACAGACACACAAACACACACACACACACACACACAGACACACTTTAATCCTCTTTGTCATGTGTAGTGCATAGTGCACAGACAGCAGTAACCGCCATGATCCAGGCTGAACAAAAAGGGTCAGTGTCAGGGTCACCCCTGAAGTCACAGAGGATGCATTCACCCTCAATAGCTGTGCCCCGCCCCCCAGTGTGTGTGTCCCGCCCCCCAGTGTGTGCCCCGCCCCCCCAGTGTGTGCACCCCGCCCCCCAGTGTGTGTGTGTGGATCCCTCACTCTTTAGGTACTTATCCGTATTACAAACACACTTGTCTCTTCAAATAGACTACTTCATTGTTTTTCCTTTACATAGTTTGTAAGATGTAAATGACATTAAAACTAAAATGTATCTCCTGTGTGCTGAAGTGTAGCATTAAAACTTCAAAATCAGACCGTACCTACATGAAAAGAATGTTCCTATCATAACAAGTGGTACATCACAGTGTGTGGTACAACCAGAGTGTGGGGCTGCTGGCGGAGGAGCTTTAATATGCCTCCATCATGGCCAAGGGCAAACAACACCAAAACCATTAGTGCTGTTCATTAGAATTCTCCACTGTCCCAAACAGCCTCCTACACTTCTGAAGTCAGAATATTAGTCAGTAATGCTTGTGAAATTATTACAGCCAAATTATGACCAAACGAAGTAAATGTCGCAAAAATATAAAACAGAAAAATATTGAATGGCGCTTTTAACGAATAGCGGTCTGGAAATGACGGTAAGAGCAGGTGACCTGTGTGATTAAACACTCACAAGTTCAACTGGGCTCAGTCATAACAAAAGACCGAATGTGCAATAATGTCTCCTCATCATAAACATAAACATTGTGTACATCAGTAAACAACGATAAAAATACACCCCTGACGCCACCCCACAATGACATTTACATGGATCTCATTTTCTCCTCTGGAATACGTTCTGTGTCATTATAGTACAAATGAGATAAACCCTCCGATCCTCTGCTCTCTGCCTTTATGCCACCACTGTTTACTACTAAAACACATTTGCTTTAAATGGAGATGTTTGAAGACGGGCAGCAGTTTGTGGTGGTCAGTCCAGTCAGGACCTGCTAGGCTTCCTGAGTAACGCAGTACTGGGTACCATGTGTACCAGCATGATAACGGCACTTTTCTCAGACCGTACACCTTCACATTTAATTGAATTTTCTTGTGTGGACAAAAGAACAACTTGTTGTCAGCACTCTTAATTATGTGAATTTGCTGGAAGTACTGAACATAAGCAGTATGTGTAGTGTCCTTTGTGCCAAGCTCATATGTGTAACTGTCGGAGACACTGGTGCTGTAGTAATTCTCACACATCCCATTGTCCTTCACAGAATTCTTTTAAGATAAAAGTTAAACTCTACTCATGAAGTTATGAAATAGAATCCGTGTTATGTGGAGTAGAGGGTAGTATGTGAGTTCTGGTTAGGGTCCTTCATCCTGTTACACCTGAACACGACCTTAGTGGGTTTGTTACAGCATTTAACATTTTGTAATAAAAAAAACATAACTGGAGGATTAAAGGAAGGGAAGAAATACATTTCTACTTGAAAAACCTTAAAAGGCTCATCTCCTGCGCAGCATGTTCTTCAAAGCACACCAGCGTCCTGGAGGTGATGGTCCTTGGCTTTAATGGACAGCCGTTGGACGTTTGAGGAAGGTTTACTGTGATGTTCTGTAACTGGAGGCAGTCTGCACACGGCCTGTGTACTTTCATCTTTTCTTGCTCAGCCCCTTTGAACACACTTGGCGAATGATGACAGTGAGTTGGAAAGTAATTGAAGCAATATGTGAATACCATTTAAATTCTGTGAAGAAATGTCAGAGTGGGGATGGCGCATATGTGAGGTCTGTGCTAATATTCACAGTCCATGGATCAAGAGAAGGAGCTGGACTTGAACTGGGTCTACTGGGGCCACCATTAGTGCCTGGTCACCATGTAGAGGACACCTTACACCTCACTACATTAAATGTGTAGTACTGTGCACTTGTATACGAGTGATTTTAAAGTAGAAGTAAGCACACATTATTCAGCCCAGTCGGTTGTAGACACATTTGTGGAAAACCATGCTGTAATGGTTCTGATTCACCTGCTCCATCAGTATCAAAGTTTACTTAACAACTGCTTTTCCATACATACTCTTATGTGATGTGCACACTGTTCTCTGACTCACACAGCTTGTTGGTATATGGGTATTGCGGTTGAAGATGGGTGTAGGGATTGTGGGATTATGGGTATGGGGTTTGGGGACTCTGGGTAGAGGGTTGTGGGGTTATGGGTATGGGGTTTGGGGACTCTGGGTAGAGGGGTGTGGGGGTTGTGGGAATGGAGACTTAATGACCCCAAACCTCACCCCTCTACTCTCGTGTCCACCTCCTTTACGGCCCGAATCCCCGGTGTTACACGGACAAACGTTTTTGAGCATTTAAATGCTGCATCTGTTGAAGATCTGAAATGGAGCCTATTTAAATACCAGCATGTCAGCACCGTGGATGTGTGGAATAACGACAGACAGCATGTCCTCGAGAAACTTCAGTCATGCTAGTGTTAAAAAAAGAAGACAGAAGGAGACTCTGTCAATGGCAATGTGGAAATGCCAATGAAAATGGATTATAGACGTTAGCTAGCTAGCATTTACAGTCTACTGACTTTTATTAGCATTACATTCATTACCGCCCAAAGCTAGCTAGCTAGCTAGCTCCAATGACCACACAAGAAATAACAACAGCATGCCAACTGGCTTCCACAAAACATGTTTAACTTTTACTCCCTGCCGCAAACTCCACTAGTCTGATTGCCACAAAGCTCAGCAACGATCACTTCCGTGTTGTACCTGCTCTTTCCGTCAGATTCGCTGCTTGCAAATTTGTGTCGGTGGCCTACTAGTTAACTACTAGGTAGCTAACATACCATTTTACAATACCGTCACCATATTTAAATACCGTGGCATACCGAAATACTGTCATACCGCCCAACCCTACACACTGTATACAATGTGCATGTTCTACAGTCCCTGCCTCTATAACACCACCTAACCCTAATACACACACACATGCACATATGTAAACACGTCATACACACATGCTCACGAACACACACCTCACATACACTCCCCAACAAATAACACACGCACAGCATGCACAGACACACAGACACACCTCCTACAACATTTAAGTACCTTAGCACTGTCAAATAATTAATCTAAGAACAAATAATTAATCAGCTCTTTAATATAAGGAAAAAGAGGCGTCCTGTCTTTTTCCCATTATACTGCCACTTAAAACAAAATAGTCATAACAGATAAGAAGTTCATCAGATTTCAAACATCTGTTTGCACCGAAACTACATCTGAGAAAATAATAATTCTC
Source organism: Brachyhypopomus occidentalis (assembly GCA_020368025.1). Classification (NCBI taxonomy): domain Eukaryota; kingdom Metazoa; phylum Chordata; class Actinopteri; order Gymnotiformes; family Hypopomidae; genus Brachyhypopomus; species Brachyhypopomus occidentalis. The sequence continues at coordinate 57,415 of JAGXOD010000086.1, read as the reverse complement.
ATCATACACTACATTGGATAGTAGTGTAAAATGATGTATTAGCTTACACCAATTAAATACATGCATATGAATGACATATAAATGAAACTTTTGTGTTACTGTTATTGTTTTCAGAAATTGTAATTTACATATATACCTGCCCATTATGCATATGTACTGCTGTAAAAGCAGTGGTGTCTGGAACGCTCCTCTGCCAACATGTACTACCTGGTTTGACTTTGACAAACTGTTCTTAACAAACTCATTTGGAATGTTAATACAGGAGCCACACAGTGCATTCACAGAAGATAGAAGTCATGAAGCAAAATTCAGAAAACATATCAAATATCTGCATAATTATCTTAATTATCTATACAATTATCAGTTGTTCATTAAAAAGTACCTGTCCTCTCAGATAGGTGATTGAGTGAGATGTTGGGAATGATAAGGAAGCAAATGGCTGCCTAACACATCACACACACTGGCTACACCAACACTGGATGTCCCAGACTGGCAATGAGGTTTTTTGTTCAGACCTTGGCAATTCCACAGTGAGGTCTCAGGCCTCAGGCGTACAGCTCTTTGGGCACAGTTCCCTGGTGCATGTGAGGCAGCTGTGCTGAGTACATGTTATGTATGAAATATCTAAAATTCTCTGGGACACACGTGGCCCAAAAACACTGCAAACTGTCTCTTACCTTCTTATTTTCAGCAGGCAGTTTTGACCACCGGCTTCTCCGCCATGATTCCAGAGTCCTGGGTTGGGGTTCTATATGGTCAGGGTTCTATAGAGTTGGGGTTCTATATGGTCAGGGTTCTATAGAGTTGAGGTTCTATATGGTCAGGGTTCTATAGAGTTGGGGTTCTATATGGTCAGGGTTCTATAGAATGGGAGTTCTATAGAGTTGGGGTTCTGTACGGTCAGGGTTCTATAGAGTTGAGGTTCTATATGGTCAGGGTTCTATAGAGTTGGGGTTCTATAGCGTCTGTGCGTTACGAAAACAACTGCCTGCAGGCGTCCTCTTTCAATCATTAGCAGAAGAGAAATTATAACAACTGTATCTTTCTTGACTTTATATAATATATACAATTAAAGAATCATACATTCACAGACTGAAATGAAATGTGTGGTGGCCACCAGAAGCATTAATCACAGGAACAATCCCTCATCAGTACCTCTTCATCAATACCTCTTCATCAATGTCAGAAAAGCACAGAATATGACAGAGATCTGTCCTCACAGCATGTCTTGGGTAGATTTATAAAATAATTACTCCTCTGTGACATAAGGACAAAGAACTCAAAGCTCAAACTCATGCCAAGAAATGAGCGACAAACCCATCAGTGGTTGTAGGGCTGAGAGGAGCAGGAGAGACACACCAAACACAGCAGGTCAGAGAGTGTGTGAGTGGAGACACACCAAACATAGAGTGTGTGAGTGCTGCTCTCACATAGGTGCAGTCCTGTGGACACTCCACCCTCAGTATGCAGGACATTTAGCCCAAGCTTTACAGTTTTGATGAAAGTGGGTTTTCCTGGAGACGGTCTACTGTGGAACCCGGCAGCCGAGGGGTCAGGTCTAGGGTTAGGGTCAGGTCACCAGACACAGAGAGAGGAGCATCCACCCCTCTTCCTCTTCCTCCTCTCTGTCCGTCCCGTTCTTCACCACCCAAGCAGATGTCCCAGCTTTTCCTTCAATTTCATCTTTCTGGTTGTTTTGTTTGTTTTGTTTATTTTGGAAAGAAATAAAGCCGTGATGGGGAGTGGACAGACAGCCAGGCATTTTGGTCTCTGAGGATCCTGGTTAAGTTTCTCTTACTGCAGGCAGCTTCACACAGCGAACATGCCCACTGCAGACACCACACTGAGCTGCCACAACCCCACACAGACTTTGAGACCAAGGCCTCTGCTTCTGGGGTTGAATCCATGTTCAACAAACGCAGTTTCTGTGGAATCCTTGGAGAGAACAGTCATAATACAGAATACATATGAATAAGAATATGTAATAGGAATACATAAGAATGTATAATCTTTTGAATCATGCTCACAAGCCATTTTGTAGTGCATGTCATTGTTTAGGAGCAAGGTCATGTGACCTTTAACAATCACTTCCTGAAACAGCATAAAGACGAGAAATAAAAACATCAAACACATCTTCTAAAAAACACCAGATGGAAGCAGATACACTTCCATCACAACAAAATTCCTAAACCCTAATCCTAATCCAAATCTCCAAAGCTTTTCCCTCCATCTCACCTTGACACAGATTAAGCTCTTGGACGAGCTGCACTCATCCCAATTCTCCTGTATAAAGACGGACGAAAGGAGAAGATTAGGAGATCAGGACGCACAGTTCAGCAGTACAGAGGAAAGCAGCTTTCCAATGTCAATGTCCAAATGTCAGAATTTGCCAACATGCCGCCTTTATTGGACAAACCCCACTGCCTCGATCCACCTTGGGAAAAATACACTTCTTTTCACATGTTGGTGAAGGGGTGAAAGGTCACTCAGTTTCGTTGTTGTCCTGTTTGCATTTTCTCATTTTTTACTCATTTTTCTTTGACGTTAATTAGATGGCAGTCAGCACAGCTGCTTCCTGCAGGCCTCCATGTGAGCGTGTCATAAAACACAGTGACTGCACAAATGACAATTCCCCTTCTAGAGATTCCTAGTGGTCTTTACAGTGGCCGAGAAAACCAATCACGCTGCAAAAGAAAAACATGCTGCAAATAGACAAAGCAAATTCATCAAAATGACAACGCGTATGCTACATTTCGGAAACTGTAAATACAGTCGCAATACAGCGGAAGTTTTTCTGTACAAATTATTTTATGCAGGGACTCTTGTATATTTTTTGTCAGAAACAAGAGTTGTGTTAAAAATGAGTTAAACAGTATCTCATTACGTTGACTGGACCTAAAGTAGTAAAGCTCTTTAAACGTAGCTAGCTAGCTATTTTGACAGAAACTAAGTTGTGTTAAATGGGTTTTTTTATCAGGGGTTTTAAGCCTTAGTTTCTGTCTAAATACCGCTAACTTGCTATATTTAAAGAGCATTTAGCTTGCGCGTAACATGGGCAGCAACTACCAAGTGAAAAATAAGCGATTAATGATGCTATAAGCTAAATGATGCAATATGTCTCAAAACGATTCCACAAAATAGACTAAACATAACCTGGCAAAATGAAGGGAATAACTAGGTTTTTAACTAGAAACAAGAGTTCTGTTATACAGTATCTCATTATGTAGAATGGGACTGAATTAGTAAAGCTCTTTAAATGTAGCTAGCTATGTATTTAAGCCCGAAAAGGTTTTTAAGCCTTAGTTTTCGTCTAAATAATTAGTTAGTGACCTACATTTAAATAGGAAGAATATCAGGGAAGAATCTCCTAATAATTAATTTTAACCATTATTTTAAAATCATGCACTGAATCATGTGTGTCTGTGGTTTAAATGCATGTGAAATATAACAAAGAGGTACATTAGTCATGATTCAATAAATTAAATCTGCAATACTGACAAATAAGTTAAATAAAACACATGAACACATCAATACTGGAATGGTGTTTTTCTCCTGCACTTTTTACTCCTGTCCATGAAAATGAAGTGCGCCTCTACATTGATTGTGTCCAGTAGAGTACAATTAGTTTCTAGGGTTACCAAAGTCATAACTTGCCTTTTGAGCATTCATTGACCCACCTCATGCACAGGTCTGCTGCTGTTTGGGGTGTCTGTTGGCTTGAGCTCGTAGTCAGACTCAGTATTCACAGAAGCTACAGTGGCAGGAGAGTCTGTCTTGGGCACAAGGGTGACATCAGTCCCAAATCCAAAACCTTGGATTGCATTTCCTGTGGAAACATACACAGAGCTTCATGTGCTTAAAGAGGGAAGACATTATATACAACTAATGAGAGTAAATCTAAAGAGTAACTAAGGAACTAATAAGAATAAAATACAATTACAGAAAATGTTATTTTCTGTTACAGTTATATTCTTAATGTTTAACATCTTTCCCCCACTAGTAATTCCAAGAACAAATAGTTTGGAATGCTGGTCAGAAACCCTTCGTTGCGTTGCCAGCGTCTGTGTCCTTTTTGTGTTTTTCTGCACAGTAACATTAGCGGGATTTCTGTCTCATTGTCTTCTCACTGTGTCTCACTGCCATCTCTCCGTCTCTCTGTTCTTTTCTGACTTTATTTTTCTCTTTTTTATTCTTTAAAATACAGTCAGAAGTTTTAAAGCTTCCTTGCAGGATATAACATGTGAAATCTTGTCCTGAATGAAGACATTGTGCACCAGGGACCGATGGTGTTCAGTGTCCATGGTGGGTCATTGGGGACACACAGAGGCATGTTGTCCCTGAACTTACGGAGGCATGAGTTGTTCCTGAAGCTCCGCAGGAATATGTCACACTCCACTTCCTGGTTACCGCTGTTGCCACAGCTACACCATGGGGAGATGGTGAGGTCGTTGTGCTGGGCGTTCTCATAGTTAGGGGTCATATCGGTGCCTTTGGAGTGAACACAGAACAGGAAAGGAGGTTCATCATATTCTACTGTTATATACATTTGGGGAAAGAAAGAAGCATAAGCCACATTTTATTTCAACCTTTATGGACACGTTCTATTAAACGTTGGCACCTGTGTTCATAAGAACAAGCAGGTAAAGTTACACAGATACATCCCTTGATGCAACTGAACACATCAGTGATGTTTCCTGGGGTCATCAGGTGTTTCGGGTCTTTCAACATCATACACCCTCTACCAGGTGACCCGGCCACGGTTGATCAGCCTGTGTTCAGGTAGGAACCGCTGGTCCCCACGGACCATCTCTCCGTATCCAGAGACGCCTCGAGGCTCATGTTCACGTCTTGGACTTGTTTTTTGCGACTTTTGAACATAGGGCTAAGGTATAGGGTGTAGGATTATGGTACATGATGTAGGGTTAGCATTACACGCTAATGCTTGTCAGGTTTCACTTGCACACCTCTCACCTATGAGGCCAGTGTAGGCGTTTAGGCAGGACCGATGGCCCTGTGGGCAGCTGCTCATGGGGTTGTGGGTCATCTGGCAGTTGGTGTGGAAGTCAGCCAGTCTGGACCTTGACATAAAAACACATCAACATAATACAGAAAATATAGCACAGTTACTCTGCTATAGGGCGAGGAGTGGGGCAACACTGTGTGTGTGGTGTGTGTACTCTGCTATAGGGCGAGGAGTGGGGCAACGTGTGTGTGTGTGTGTATGACGAGCCAAGCTTGCTAACCCACTGAACAGACCTGGGTCCCCACATGTGAAACGTCTTTACACTCCACTGGTTCTTTCTGATTCACCATTGTCCTTTCTAATTTTTGTTTTAAACTAATCTCTCTGTCGCTTTCATTCTTTCTCTCTCGCTCTCTCTCTTACACTCATTCTCCATCCATCCTACCGCCTGCCACACTTTAATACTCTTTAATAAACCTTATTACTATGTATTATACTTTACATATACTTTATACTTTAGTATAATTTAGGATTACTCTTGATTATACTTTGTTTCCTTTAGTATACTTCATTATTCTCTGTTATACTTTATTACTTTTTATTAATCTTTAGTTTCACTTTTCTGTAGTGCCACATCATGATTTATTGAATTTTACTTGTTGACTTCTCTTTCATGAAATACTCCAAACCACTCTTCATGATTCTGCGAAACTGGTTAAGATGGTTCCCTTTCTGTTAAACTGGCTCGCACAGCTGCCCTAACCCTAACCCTAACTAACCACTTTCCTTTCCCCCTCCTGACAGACACACCCTGGTGGTCTCCATCACACCTAAAGCTGTGATTCAGGCTGGCGGTGGGATACTGAGTCTCAGAGGAGAGCTGGATTACTTAATCTGTAATGAGGAATATTCCCAGTGGCATGTTTAATTCATATCCTCCCAGTACTGAAAACTTTAATTAGTGTAGCACTGACGAGACTGACGAGACTGACTGCATCTGCTGCTAGAGGACAGGAGGACTGAACTCGGTTGAAGCCAAAGTCTGAACACTGATCATTGCTTCAGATTTAAACAAAGATTTGCCCACTGTTCATGATGGGGAAGTCCACTTTACAAAAAACATTCAGATTCAGATATCAGACTGAAAGGTTATCAGATTCAGTTATCAGGCTGTGTGGTTATTGGGCTGAATGGTTATCTGATTTAGTATTTATCACCAAACAACTACACTGAACTGTGATTTCTGTGCTACAAGTCAAGCAACATGCTGTCTGCATCTTGTCTCACAGGTCTATAAATGTGAAGTGAATCAAACAGGTTTGTAGCTGCCAGGGTGTCACTATTAACACTGTTAGTGCTGTTAAGACTATTACTGCTAAAACACTGCTAACTACTAATACTGCCATCAGTACTAACACTGCTAACTACTAATACTGCCATCAGTACTAACACTGCTAACTACTACTACTGCCATCAGTACTAACACTGCTAACTACTACTACTGCCATCAGTACTAACACTGCTAACTACTAATACTGCCATCAGTACTAACACTGCTAACTACTACTACTGCCATCAGTACTAACACTGCTAACTACTACTACTGCCATCAGTACTAACACTGCTAACTACTAATACTGCCATCAGTACTAACACTGCTAACTACTACTACTGCCATCAGTACTAACACTGCTAACTACTAATACTGCCATCAGTACTAACACTGCTAACTACTAATACTGCCATCAGTACTAACACTGCTAACTACTACTACTGCCATCAGTACTAACACTGCTAACTACTAATACTGCCATCAGTACTAACACTGCTAACTACTAATACTGCCATCAGTACTAACACTGCTAACTACTAATACTGCCATCAGTACTAACACTGATAACTACTAATACTGCCATCAGTACTAACACTGCTAACTACTAATACTGCCATCAGTACTAACACTGCTAACTCTACTACTACTGCCATCAGTACTAACACTGCTAACTACTAATACTGCCATCAGTACTAACACTGCTAACTCTACTACTACTGCCATCAGTACTAACACTGCTATGTCTACTACTACTGTCTCTGTGTTTACCTGCACAGAGGATCCTGGTGGCAGGTTTTGCGAAGCTGCAAGCAGTTGGGTTTCACCTTGTCCTCGTAGGCACATGCGGGGACGATGGTCTGTCTCCTCCTCTCTGCACAGGCCTGGTCCCTGCAGGGGCAGAACAGCAGGCCGTATGTGAACTGGGGCTCCACGCGCTCCAGGAAGTGGCGCAGCGCCTTGTGGCAGCGCCTGCGGCTGCAGCTGTGATGGGCCAGGCTGCGTGTGCACGTGGTGATGTAACTGGAGCGCTGCCTCTTGCAGTTTTCATTCAGATTGCAGGACTTTGTGGCATCCAAGCAGGGGTTACAGGTGCGGTCAGGGTCCCTGCAGTGCAGGTGACTCTTACCTGCACCAGTGTGCATACCTGCATAAGAGAGAGACAGATACAGAGACTGGATGAGTGAGGGAGAGACAGGAACAGAAACAGATGCTGCTCTACACTACTGATGTACACTACTGATGTACACTACTGATGTACAGTACTCTATCTATCTACACTATCACCATCACCTTAAGCACCAACACCATCATTGCTTTGTTATTGGCTACATCTCATTTTAATTGAACACTAAAAACTCTAACAAATATCACGTTCTTTGCCAACAGACACTGCATGGCTAATAGAGTAAATCTTTCATGCTGTAGGGGGGATGTACACCCCCATGGTGGTGAATAAGCCACTAACGTTCACTACCAACACTACTCCTGCTTGTTTTAGGGTTAGGGTTAGCTAGGGTTAGGCTAATGTACACTCCGATGGTGGTGAATAAGCCACTAACTTGCTGCTGCTTGTTTTAGCGAGCTTCTTATCCAGTCTACTTAAGTCCGGTCACTGAAATCAGAAGGAGTGTTTAGGTCATTATTTCCATCTGTGGTAGATAAGAAAACCATTGTGGGTTGAGACAGTTGAGCTGATACAGGGTGAGCAGCATCTGGAGGAGCTTTATGCTGTTATATGTGTGTGAAGGTCAGCAATGCACAACAGAATAGAAAGGAAGTGAGAGAGGAAATGAGTTACAGAGTAGAAGAGACAGAGAGACCGAGAGTAGGGGAGGGGGAGAGAGAGACATACAGAGAGTAGGGGAGGGGGAGAGAGAGAGACCGAGAGTAGGGGAGGGGGAGAGAGAGACATACAGAGAGTAGGGGAGGGGGAGAGAGAGAGACCGAGAGTAGGGGAGGGGAGAGAGACATACAGAGAGTAGGGGAGGGGGAGAGAGAGAGACCGAGAGTAGGGGAGGGGGAGAGAGACAGACAGAGAGTAGGGGAGGGGAGAGAGAGACCGAGAGTAGGGGAGGGGGAGAGAGAGACATACAGAGAGTAGGGGAGGGGGAGAGAGAGAGACCGAGAGTAGGGGAGGGGGAGAGAGACAGACAGAGAGTAGGGGAGGGGGAGAGAGAGACATAGAGGGAGGGGGGGAGAGAGACAGACAGAGAGTAGGGGAGGGGGAGAGAGAGACAGACAGAGAGTAGGGGAGGGGGAGAGAGAGACATTCAGAGAGTAGGGGAGGGGGAGAGAGAGACATTCAGAGAGTAGGGGAGGGGGGGAGAGAGACAGACAGAGAGTAGGGGAGGGGGAGAGAGAGACAGACAGAGAGTAGGGGAGGGGGAGAGAGAGACAGACAGAGAGTAGGGGAGGGGGGGAGAGAGACAGACAGAGAGTAGGGGAGGGGGGGAGAGAGACAGACAGAGAGTAGGGGAGGGGAGAGAGAGACAGACAGAGAGTAGGGGAGGGGGAGACTGTAATAACGTTTACAGGGTCTTATCTTAACTTTGAGCAGATGGTTTATCAGACCCCAGTGAATAGAAAAACTGACTTTCACCCCTCAAAGCTTTATAATGACTACTGACCCAGGGGCTTTATAATGACTACTGACCCAGGGGCTTTATAATGACTACTGACCCAGGGGCTCTTACTCTCAATGCAGCAACTGTTTGCACCCAATCTAACGTGTGTACGTATGAGCACTTTCTGTAGAACCACAATAACACATCAACTACCAAATGCCTCTGAGGACGGTGAAGAGAAGCTTGTACGTTCATGTAACACTGAACTTGTTTGCCACTGAAATGGATCATATTTGGATGAGTAGTCCAGCAGCCCAAGTGCTGCTCTGCAGGGCCCTGCTGGCCCCACAGACACAGATTGCCCTTCCTGCTAGAACCAGTAGGGTTAGGTACTTCCTGCAGTACCACCTTTAACATACAATGTCACCAAGAGAACAAAATAAAATATAGAAAGAGCAGATGAAAGAAATGTGCATTCGGAATCATTGAGAGAATCAATTAATGTGATGGCCAGTTGATAAAATGGCAATTAAATAAGGTAACATTTGAAGTAAATTAGTATACTGGATAAATTGGTAAGTTATATGTAGACCATGAAATATGTCGGCATCAAATCAGTATCGGTTTGAATCGGTATCGGTGTGTGTGTGTGTGTGTGCAGACACAATACACCACTCTATAAAGGACTGTGTGTGTGTGTGTGTGTGTGTGTGCAGGCACAATACACCACTCTATAAAGGACTGTGTGTGTGTGTGTGTGTGCAGGCACAATACACCACTCTATAAAGGACTGTGTGTGTGTGTGTGTGTGTGTGTGTGTGCAGGCACAATACACCACTCTATAAAGGACTGTGTGTGTGTGTGTGTGTGTGTGTGTGCAGGCACAATACACCACTCTATAAAGGACTGTGTGTGTGTGTGTGTGTGCAGGCACAATACACCACTCTATAAAGGACTGTGTGTGTGTGTGTGCAGGCACAATACACCACTCTATAAAGGACTGTGTGTGTGTGTGTGTGTGTGCAGGCACAATACACCACTCTATAAAGGACTGTGTGTGTGTGTATGTGTGTGTGTGTGTGTGTGCAGGCACAATACACCACACAGAGAGGACAGCCATCCTGGGTCAGCCATCTTCATGGAGTACATCCCCTAACTACACGCATTCTACTACATAAGAAGAGAATGTAACTCACAAAATCGAGTGTTAGCCCTAACACTAACACTAACACCAACTCCAAACCCAACACCAACCCTAAGACCAAACCCTAACCAAACATCCACCCCAACACCAACCCTATAAAATATTTACCAGCAGTGATGGAGGCCAGTCGTGAGGTCTCGTTGAGGTGGGCAGGGGGGCGAGGTTCATAAGGGGACATTTCATAGAAGTCACCTGGAAAACCAGCAAAACTTGACATTATTACATGGTGTTAAGCAGAAATAAAATCCGTAACATTTAACTTTACACAGTGTGGAGCTCAAATAAAAATGGAAGTTTTGAATGAACACAATATCACACCTACATTCTTAGTTACCTGTACTTTTTAATATAAACGATATCCAGCGGTTAAACTCAGATGTTGAGGATTTGGGGTGACTTTGTTGTTCTCTGGAATTTCCACCACTGATTCCTCTGTGATCAAATGCAATGTTGTCCAGGTGTACTGGGAATTGTCCGTATGGCGATAAAGTCCAGGAATGTGAGTGTGAGCATGGTTTAACAAGAGGGAATTCATCGCCCTTGTTTCAATCTGCCTTTGCAAGCTTGTTTGAAATAATGAGTTGAATCTTGTTGCAGTAACATTGATCAGACGTTGGATTAGATTCCACTGCTGCTTGAGCTTGTTAATTAAGAAGCAGGAGTGTCGTCTCATCTCTGTCTTATTCTGTCTTATTGCTCATCTCTGTCTGATTTGCAGATGTATGTGAGTGAATTTCTCACCCAATTTCCTCTGCACACATATACAGTACATATGAGTATTGAGTATGTACCAAACATGAACCACACAATGCACAATTTAACCATCCACAACTCTCTGTTAGATCAGTAGGTTCTAGATCTCTGTTCTGCCCCCTGCAGGACAGAAGGAGTAGCTGTATATTGTATGGTAAATGGACAAGTTGCAATACAGATCAGGATGGGCCATACTGCCTTACAAACATGCTGAGTTTCAGAAGGGCGTTCAGCTCTACCTGAATCCCCTGCACACTTTATCTCCTGCTTCCTCAGTAGGTCACTGGTTTCACTTTCATCAACACTTCTGCTTGCATTTGTAAACACCAAATTAAATCATTCAAAACACAGTAGTTTCATACCACCCAATTTATTGGGTTTCTGTAAAGTTGAGAAAATTCAGTCTTATGATTTACCCTTAAAACACCAGTGTTCCAACTCCCTGCACCAGTGCCCTTCCTGCCATACCCTAACTCTAACCCTAAAACCAAACCTAACCCTAACTCTAACCATCTCATCTAAAACGTACAGTACTTACACATATGTATGTTGTATAACGTACTCAAACTCTTACACACTCACAGATCATGTGTGTGCAGCGCACCGTGAACACTGGAGTTCGATCGCCCCCCCCCCCCAGCCAGCCTGCGAGCAGAGAGCAGCATGTTCTCATAAAACATTCATGTCCCCTCACACACAGTCATGTCCCCAGCGTTTGTCTCCTGCACTGATTACTTTAGTTTACCCTGGATTCTTGCATTGTAAAGGCATGTGTATGTGTGTATGGCTATAGAACTTTTTTAAATGAGTGGGTTCAACATTCAATAGTTGTAAGTTGTATCAATGATGAAGACATTGCTGAAGTCCTTGGAGGTAGGAGAATGTGTCCTGTACAGCGACTATAGCTCACTCTGAGCTAAAGAGTGCTGGCACCTCTGTGCATTTATTAGAGGACTACAAATCCATTCATCTGCAGTCTGAAACAAGATGCCCCATGGGAAATCAACATGATAATGAGGAGCAAAACAGAATGAAACACATGGGAAGGAGTAAAAAAACATTATATTTCCACTGCTGCAAACACACATTAAATCCCACATAATCCCACTGTTCCTCAGCTGATCATCACTGTTCCTCAGCTGATCATCATGCGATTGCTTTTGTTCGGAGCTGAAGTTTTTTTAATGTTTTAAAATTGAACAGTGATCACACTGGTGTGATGCCTCTCATCACAGATCACTGATTGCTTGACTGCATCATTGGGATGGTGCTAACGCTTTTTCTGAGCATGTTATTAGAGTGCAGGTTGGTCCAACCCATTCTAAGGTCCTGGGTGGAGAAGATTAGAGGTCACCACAGGAAGTCAGACATAACGAGCAAAAAAACAGGAGACAAACTGAACAGCAACAATCATATTGACATTGGCTCCTTGTTCAGGGATGTAGCGTTGAGACGAAGCAGGTGTATAAGTAGCAGGTGTATAAGGAGAGACCTATGATGTTTACTCGGTGCATGTGAAGCCTTAATACAATCCATGGTCGAAGACTCAGGATTCAAGGAATCAAAACCAGATAATATAAAAGAACTGAACATAAAACACATAACCATAAACCCAACATAAGGAGATAATGACACAAACTGGCACAGTAATAAGGACAAAGAAACAAACACACATCAGACACATGGAACCATCATGCCAGAGGGTGAAATCCATGACAACTGACATTTCTAAAATGGATTCTCACCTAAAAGTGACTAAAACGTAGTACAGCCTAAAACGTATCCAGATCATTTGATATTTTTGTTAGTACAGCCTAAAACATTTCAGCACAAAAAACATGCTGTGATTTACACCTTTACTTAATGTCCATAACAACCAACACTATTAGTATTGCAGTCTCAATAAAACCCCTAACTCTAACCCTAACTCCTAATCCCTATCCCTAACTCCTAATCCCTAACTCTAACTCGTTTAATAAAATGTAATTTGCAGGTTCATCAGTGACCTCTATAGCTTTTCCCAGTAAGATATAAATTTAACTGTTATGAAGCAAATTGGTGATTTGTGAGGAGCCAGAACAGTGAATCAGGTTTTGTTTGGCTGACCTGCTTGGGTTCATTTAATTGTACTGGGATGCTGCTCTGCTCCGACTCAAGGGAGCAGGTGCTATTCGTTACCCATGCTGCACTGCTGGGCTTTTTAATCACGATGGAGCACCTGAGGAACACAATCCACCATCTAAATGATTCATCACCAGAGCAGTCCGACGCCACTCCGCCTGACACACACAAAATAGGGTCTCCTGAACAAACACAACCCTCTCTGGTCTTGCAGTCATTCTCACTGTGAAAATGGAAAAAAGGCAAGATGTATTTTTAATGTACACTAATATACACTATTTTATATGAAATATGTAACAATGTCCCTCAGGGATTCCTCTGGGGGACGCTCTGGGAGTACAGGGTACTGGGCCCACTGCTACGGGAGTACAGGGTACTGGGCCCACTGCTACAGGGTACTGGGCCCACTGCTACAGGAGTATAGGGTACTGGACCCACTGCTACAGGAGTATAGGGTACTGGGCCCACTGCTACAGGCCATCCAGTCCCTCGGGTTGGGGTGTGTGGGTGTGAGTGTGTGTGTGGGTGTTTTACATAATATTCATTAACCTGTCCTGATTTGACCTGAGTAATGTACCATTTCACTGAGTATTTATTAACCATGAATACAAACATGATCAGTAATGCTGTAACTTCAGATGTTGCCATTATGGCAGGTCATGATTATCCTGCTCAGCTCATCGCAAATGTCAGGTGACGTTTATAAATACCTGCGAAACACAGACTAATTACTATGAGTAGCAATAAGTCACTTCACAGAACAGGAAAGTAGCTAGCTATCCTATACTTATATCATATACTTTCCAGAGAGTGTATGCACTGACCTATAAAAATTCTGCTGTTAAGACCAGAATTCCCTGTGTGCTGACTTATCATCCTACAAATAACACAGTGGCTAATATTATACTTAAGTGCTTCAGAGTCTCCCAAAATGATAGAGACTGTGTCCACTGTACCAAGCTCATCTACGACTCTGCTCCATACTCCATACTCCATACTCCATGTTTGTCCTGTTTGTCCTGTATGTAGCACATGAGAGGAGTTTGGACGTAACAGTGGAACAGCTGCTCAAAACCAGCCAATCGAATCACGTCAATTGCACCAGTGTTTGTCGCTCAGTATCTGTCAGTCAGAATTTTTAAGTTAGTATGGATCAATCATTATAGATCAATCATTATCTTGGATTCTACACAGTACAGTCTGTATTTGTAATAGTCAGACATACACTGCACTCACAGAAATTAACTAAGGCTGTTGTGTACTTTTTAACTAGGGCTGTTGTGTACGCCTTCTCTTTGCAGATGATGTGGTCCTGTTGGCATCATCAGGCCGAGACCTACAGCTCTCACTGGATCAGTTTGCAGCCGAGTGCGAGACGGCCGGGATGAGAATCAGCACCTCTAAAACTGAGACCATGGTACTCAGTCGGACAAGGGTGGAGTGCCCTCTCTGGGTCGGGAGTGAGTCCTTGCCTCAAGTGGAGGAGTTTAAGTATCTCGGGTTCTTGTTCACGAGTGAGGGAAGGATGGAACGAGAGATTGACGGGCGGATCGGTGCTGCGGCTGCAGTATTGCGGTCGCTGTACCGGACCGTTGTGGAAGAGAGAGCTGAGCCAAAGGGCAAAGCTCTCAATTTACTGGTCAATCTACGTTCCGACTCCTACCTATGGTCACAAGCTTTGGGTAGTGACCGAAAGAATGCGATCGCGAATACAAGCGGCCGAAATGAGTTTTCTTCGCAGGGTGTCTGGGCTCTCCCTTAGAGATAAGGTACGGAGCACGGTCATCCGGGAGGGGCTCGGAGTAGAGTCGCTGCTCCTCCACGAGAGGAGCCAGCTGAGGTGGTTCGGGCATCTGGTTCGGATGCCACCTGGGCGCCTGCCTAGGGAGGCGCTGTGTCCAACTGGGAGGAGGCCCCGGGGAAGACCCAGGACACGCTGGAGAGATTATATCTCTCGGCTGTCCTGGGAACGCCTTGGTATCCCCCCAGAAGAGGTGGCTGGGGAGAGGGACACCTGGGCCTCTTTGCTTAGGCTACTGCCCCCGCGACCCTGAAACCTGATAGCAGATCAGTCGTGTCACAAGACAGATGCCTCCCATCCTCTCATGACCTTTCTTTAAAGGGAACTAAGTGGTTATCTAACCCTAACCCTGTAGCTGCGGTGAGGTGTTCTGAGATAGGATGCACAAAAGCCAAAAACATTACCCCTAACAGTGATAAATAACAAGGGACACAACCTGACCATAGCTAACGCTTCACTCGGGCCCATGTGGACAGACTTAACCCTAATCCTACCTTCACTCAGGCCCATGTGGACAGACTTAACCCTAATCCTACCTTCACTCAGGCCCATGTGGACAGACTTAACCCTAATCCTACCTTCACTCAGGCCCATGTGGACAGATTTAACCCTAATCCTACCTTCACTCAGGCCCATGTGGACAGATTTAACCCTAATTCTACCTTCACTCAGGCCCATGTGGACAGACTTAACCCTAATCCTACCTTCACTCAGGCCCATGTGGACAGATTTAACCCTAATCCTACCTTCACTCAGGCCCATGTGGACAGACTTAACCCTAATCCTACCTTCACTCAGGCCCATGTGGACAGATTTAACCCTAATCCTACCTTCACTCAGGCCCATGTGGACAGACTTAACCCTAATCCTACCTTCACTCAGGCCCATGTGGACAGACTTAACCCTAATCCTACCTTCACTCAGGCCCATGTGGACAGATTTAACCCTAATCCTACCTTCACTCAGGCCCATGTGGACAGACTTAACCCTAATCCTACCTTCACTCAGGCCCATGTGGACAGATTTAACCCTAATCCTACCTTCACTCAGGCCCATGTGGATGCTCCAGAAACTCTGCAGACACTGCAGCTCCTTCTTCATTCCCCTCTTACAGCGGCACTCGTACAGGGGGCTGTCCTGGAGCACCTCCAGGGCCGCCTGGCACTCCTTATTGGCCAGCATTGTATTCCAGTCCTTGCCCACCAGACACTGGCGCATGATACGGAGGCGAGAGCTGCACTGGGGACTCTGGTTGCACATCTCACTGGCCCTCACACAGTCCACCCGCTCCTGGGCTCCAGACACCGACAGAGCAGCAGAGCTGGACACTACCTCATCTACACAGTGATGGAGAGAAGAACAGAGAACTTAATATTCCTTATATTTTTATATACACTCACCGGCCACTTTATTAGGTACACCTTGCTAGTACCGGGTTGGACCCCCTTTTGCCTTCAGAACTTCCTTAATCCTTTGTGTCATAGGTTCAACAAGGTCCTGAAGACATTCCTCAGAGAGCCTGGTCCATATTGACATGATAGCATCACGCAGTTGCTGCAGATTTGTCGGCTGCACATCCATGATGCGGATCTCCCGTTCCACCACATCCCAAAGGTGCTCTATTGGATTGAGATCTGGTGATTGTGGAGGCCATTAGAGTACAGTGAACTCATTGCCGTGTTTAAGAAATCAGTCTGAGATGATTCGTGCTTTATGACATGACGCGTTATCCTGCTGGAAGTAGCCATCAGAAGATGAGTTCACTGTGGTCATAAAGGGATGGACATGGTCAGCAACAATAATCAGGTAGGCTGTAGCATTGACATGATGCTCAATTGGTACTAATGGGATAGTAGGTACACCTGTCCAGCTGCTCATTAACGCAAATGTCGAATCAGCCAATCACATGGCAGCAACTCAATGGAACTTTTTAATCATTTTATCAAATCATCATTTATCACAATATGCAATTACAATGTTCTGTGGTAGTAAGAACACTGGAAAACTCTTGACTCTCTTATCAAGTACATCACACAGGACAAATCTATTTGGAGCAATTAAAAAAGGTTCATATCTTCACAATGACTCAAGTAGCTAAACAGAACCATTATTAGATGCCAGCAGCAAAGTGTCTGTCCTCGTGAAGTCTAGGATTAGGATTAGGTTGAAAGGACACCTTTTTTACGACTGATAAATTGCAGCTCACAGTCCGTAACAGAGTCCAGCAGACACAAACTATCTGGAAGCTCATACTGTCATTTCCATCCACCCCACGAACAATCATAACACACTCTGCTTTACATATATAAGTGCATATTGTTAGAGGTCTGGAATCAAAATGATGTAACACTTTACAGTAATCGTCACAAAGCACAAAGGGTGAGCAATAAGTACTTGGAATTTATATTACTTTTTAAAAGAAAAAAAAGTTTATTTTATAAAAAAGTATAAAGTATTTTAGATGAAAATGCATTTCAGTTCATTACATGTGTAACAAGCAGCAGTTAGTACATAGTACATAGTACATAGTTAATACATAGTTAGTACATAGTACATAGTTAGTACATAGTACATAGTGGTGATAAACTAAAATCAGCTATCAGGGTTGGCTGGTACCTTTATGTGAAGCATGACGAGTATTTTTAGATTACTCGTAATATCTGATATTGTAAGAAGTGTTTTGGGACATATGCAGCCAGATTAGGCAGGACTGCCTTCTCACCTCTGGGTAATAAAGGAAGACAAAATGGTGACAAGTCATCACTGACTAAATAAGGGACTACTGACACCTACAGGTCTTAGGTGATCATAATATTCATTTTACTTTTTAATTTGCAAGGTTTACAAAATATGACAATCAGTTGGAAATATGGAATAACTGAAGACTTGTCGCCTCTTTACACACAGCCTCTATTAGCTACATTCCCGCCCTCAACCCGTGTGTGTGTGTACATGTGGCAATATTCTGAGTGAGCAAGAGAGCGAGAAAGAATGAGAGAGAACCTCACATGTAAACTCAAGATCTGCTTTATTAATCTTGATCCAGGAGAATTATTTCTAGGGTACTAACAGACCAGGTTTAATCAACAGCCATATTTAAAATAAGCGCTGAAACGGGTGGGTAACATAACCTGACACATTATCTTCGTCTGGAAATCGAGCGCTAAACGTTTCAAAGCACAAAACCTTACAGATTAAACTGGTGGTCTGAGATGTTCGGCGGTATTATTCCAAATCTAAGGGTGACCTTGATTATTCTCCCCTTCAGATGACCACTAACGGTCCGTTAAGAAGACATTTTCCTCTGCTTCTTCAAGAAGACAAATATGAGTTAACGGCATCCTTTCTCACGGGATTTCAGTTTCTGTTTTCTGGGTGTAGACAGCCAGTTGAACTTTTTTCATTCACGTATAAAACATGAACACAAATTACACTACAGGAGTGCCCGTTGAAGCATACGAGTTTTAGTAATACAGCAAATGTTCCGAATGAATGGATTACATAATTCAGTACCTAAATATCCCACGTTAGGCTGGAAATGCGACACTGTTTCAAAAGAGAACGGAGAAAACCTCTTACCCCAGTGCTGCTACAGCCGCCTGATTCATCCGGTATTTCATATAAAGGTCTAAATTATAGCAACGACGAAATCAATTAATGTTTCTGGAAGAACTATGTTGAATAAAATCATTATATATACAATATGCATGGGGTGTTTGGGCTACGTTAAACTTCTTGAAGGTTAATACGAACCTAGGAAAAGTTAACTCACCTAGAAGGAGCAACAAACTGTATATCCAGATATACATGTTGATATTTCTTACGCGAAATCCAAACCTTAAACAATTACGCTTTTATCTTTCCTTAAAACAACTCTCTTCTGCCCCTTGTTCCCTTGTTGTAGAGTGCCGAGGCAGATTAAATGTCTAAAGGTAAAAAATCAAAAATGTATTTAGAATCTGCGAAGCCATAATCGCCCATCCCACCATCTAAATAATCCAGTTTCTTTAAGGCTCCCAGAAAAGTTCTATGTTCCTCAGGAGGGGATCTCGCGCAGAGGCGTTACTCGATGTTACGTAGTGATGTGTCTCAGCGCTTGTAAATGTGTGCGGGGTGATATTCCAACATCCGGTGATTTCCGTTATAAATTCCTCGAACAGCTACTACAAACTTCAGATGGCAGCAGTGAGTGCGCACAATCCGTTGATCACTACTCGAAGCGCGCGCTCGTGGAAGCGGTACGCCTATGAGAAATTGCCTAGAAAGGGACATGTTCAGCGTGCAGTTATGTTCACTCATGTTTAAAAAATATCGCCAATTAAAGTAGGAACATGAATGAATAATGCTCACAATAAGGGACATAATGATCGGGGATAACAGCACATATCGTGTACGTGTACCCACAACTCTTGAACGAGCGCCATGCTCAGCATGCATTTAAGATGAGGACGTCAGCGATACAGTGAGGACTGTCTCACTGAGTATATTCAGTGGTAGTAATCCGTGCAAATCATTGTTCACTCGTATATTCATGGAGCATCTGAAGGGTCTATCTAGCTTCAAAAAGATGCTCTTCTGCCTTGGTTGTGACTGGTTATCTGAGTTACTGTAGCCGTTCTATCAGCTCGAACCAGCCTGACCATTCACCTCTGACCTCTGACCTCTGGCATCAACAAGGCATTTGGTTATCTGAGTTACTGTAGCCGTTCTATCAGCTCGAACCAGCCTGACCATTCACCTCTGACCTCTGACCTCTGGCATCAACAAGGCATTTGGTTATCTGAGTTACTTTTGCCGTTCTATCAGCTCGAACCAGCCTGACCATTCACCTCTGACCTCTGACCTCTGGCATCAACAAGGCATTTGCGCCCACAGAACTGCCGCTCACTGGATATTTTCTCTTTTTCGAAGCATTTCTGTAAACCCTAGAGATGGTTGTGCATGAAAATCCCAGTAGATCAGCAGTTTCTGAAATACTCAGACCAGCCCGTCTGGCACCAACAACCTGCCACGTTCAAAGTCACTTAAATCACCTTTCTTCCCCATTCTGATACTCGGTTTGTCTACAGCAGAATGTCTTGGCCATGTCTACGTGCCTAAATGCATTGAGTTGCTGCCATGTGATTGGCTGCAGATTGTATTTCACAGGTATTTGCAATAGACTGTGACTAGACCAGATCCACTCAGCAAAGCCCTGTCTGTTGTCTCTATAATCCCACCTACACACATCCGCCACTCTGTCAGCACCACAGCTGTGGCACATTTGGGGTGTCCAGAGTGAACTTGTGCCCTCTGGACATGTAAGCACTGAAAAACTCTATAATGGCAAAATGCAATCAGGGTCAAGGAAGAATTAGATTTAAACAAAAGAATAAGACTGGACTGTCCAGTTTATGTCATGTCCACTTACTAAAAATGGTCCATCATGTTCCTCCAGGCATGATGGGGAAGAGGCAGACTGAGAGCAAGAGATATGCAGACAGACTGAGACAAGGAGTAAGAAGAAAAGAACTGTGTTAAAACTGGACAGAGGAACAAGCCTTTATTTATAGACTGTTCTTTTAGAGTGTGTTTTAGTAAGGGGCAAGGTCACGTTTTTAGTTAAAGTGAAATGTTCATATAAAAGGTATAAAAAAGGAAACGCCTGCGACAAATCTGCATTAAGAATTCTGCTGTGTAAGACATGCTGTATAAAATCACTATGCAAGTTCTTGCATCAAAAAAGAAATGGGTAGTGAACAGACATTTCCAAGCATTTCCACTCAGACTGTATCCTTCTAAATTGGCAGATTGGGGTCTGACAGAAAGCCAAATGTAGCATTGTCCTCTCGGATCAGACACAGCCAGATCAGACACAGCCAGTAATTTATCTCTGCTTGTTTATTTCCTATGCTGAATACTGCACAGCTGAAGCCAGTACAGACGAGGACAAGGTCCTGTCAGCTCACGTCAGGTACACAGCTTGCAGTGCATATGCTTTATGCTTTCACATGGGTGCACTCAGAATACCCCCAGCTCCTCACCCAGTCTCATTCTCACACACTTGTCTCTCTGTCTCTTTCTTTCTCTCTGAGCCTCTCATGAATTCCAATTTACAATCTCTGACCTTGTTATTTCTCTGGTAGAATGAATGCACAGTGCACCTGAGAGGAAGAGTAAACATTTGATCTTATGTTATCAAGTCTTATTGTCTCTATCATGGGTAAATTCCCAGGCTGGTTGGTGCTCACAGCAGGTGGAGAACACCTAGACATGGGTGACATCAGTACAGACATGTAGGGCCTGATAAGTGTCAATGTATAATTCTAAGGGAATGTAAATGAATGAGTAGTTGTAGCACTGTGTAGTGCGTGTGAGTTTTCAGCCTGTTTATTCTGCTGGAGGTTTTAACCCTAACAAACAAAATGCATTTCTGGCTTTACAGGTTGTTTGGAGCACAGTAGTATGATCATACATCTACAGCAGCAAAGAAAGAGGTGTAGTGGAGAATGGTCCTTAATCTTCTCTCCTGCCACCTATTCTCTGGGTGGCCGACACACCTTGACACACCTTTGACGAACCTTCCTTATCAGATCCATTGAGGGTCTTGGTATGAGGAAGTACAACATCCATCAGAAAACATGACCCTGTTCATCTTGCTTACCATGACACATTCCTAAGCATAAACTTTCCCTGTGGAAGTCACTAACAAGAATGCCAAATTTTCCGTGATTCTTATAACTCCCTATTCTAAGATAAACCCCGGATCCTAACCCATCCCAGAGGAAGCAGCTCTTCAAGGACAATTTAGAATCAAGATTGACCCTATTCTCACAAAGGAAAGTATCTTTATCATTAAGATATATATCATTATTTGAAGATCTTTAAATGGAGAACCAACTACTTTTCTATGACTTATTGTAAGTCCTTAGCCCAGAAATGAGGGTTACAGTTTACCCAGAAACCCCTGGGGCAGTTCAAATGTAATGCTGCACCCATGGGCCTGAGAGGCGCCCCCTTCAGGCCCAGGTGTGTAGTGAGCTGAACGGTGGACCTGCTTGTGGACCTGAAGTTTCAGACAGAGTCCTTAGACACAGCTGCTCCCTCCCTACAGCTCACACTCCACACACACAGGAGACAAGAATCCTTTAAGCCATAAAAATGTGTAACCCCTTTTAATCTTCTCTGGAAAATGGTTACCAGTGTGTCAGCCATCAAATCACCCACATCTAAAATCCTCTTTAATCCCAGCACTCGCTCCCTGGTGTCTGCTTACACAGGGCTTTTATCTTAAGAGTTGGTACAGTAAACACAAGTCATCCATCTTCCCCAGTGGGTAAGAAGCATCTCTGAAACAGTGTCTCACAGAGACAGCTGGATCTCCCTCATGTATCCAGGCCGCACTACTGCTGAATTACATGTCACTTTAAATAGGGTGTTTGGCTGTTGGCTCAGGTGAGAGAAAATGAAAAAGTGAGAGAGAGAAAGAAATATGGTGGCCATTCTAGACAATGAGCAGAGCAGAGAGGTTGTGTGTGTGTATAATGAGCAGAGCAGAGAGGTTTTGTGTGTGTATAATGTCATATCGACACAAGCAGAAACTCCAAGTCATTTTCAAAAATGTAGATATTTGGAGTGTGTATGTGTGAGAGTGTGTGTGTGTGGGTGGGGTGTACACACGTATGTCAGGAGCACAAAGAATGTTATTACACATCATGAGTTGTGTGAGCTCAGCATGATTGTGTCTCAGAGTTCATTTTATTCATCATGCTGCTCTGCACTCTAACTTTACCTGCTTGAACCTACAGGGAACATTTGAACACCGTTAAAAACTGCTCGTGCCTTAGCGACTTTTGAAGTCAAATCCGGAAAAACGGACAGGGACATACCTTAAAAAAGGGCTATGAGGATGAAGCCTTGCATGTTTAAGATTCGTTACACAGTCTTCGTAGTAATGAAGTTGAGCAATATTCGGATGGGACCATTGGCCGGGTTTTGGCTTTGGGGGCGGTGATCATGTGCTTATGGGAGCCCATTCCCACCACCTAAAATTAAAAAAAGCATATATATTTTTTCTCATCATTAAGTAAATTGCTATCTCATTATTTTGAGAAACTAAGTAATTATTTTGAGATACAAAGTCATTGACGTTAAAGCTGCGATGGGGTCACGGCGGGATCAGGGGGCACTCGAAGGGCTTGATACGCCACTCGGAGGCGGGGATGAAGCACTTATGTGTATTCAGTAGGCTAAAATGTGTATGATTTTGGGTCTAGCAATAGGTAAAAACCCATCTTTTGTAATGAATGTAAGTTCAAGCATGTTCTAGTGCCAAGAAAAGGTGATGATGCCATTACTGCAGTTCTGGAGGACTCTTATTCTACCCAGAAGGTCTCGTTACTTGATCCAACCCGCAAAGAATAATTAGTGTATGAGTTGTTTGGTGGTATTGTTTGGTGGTATTATTTGGTGGTATTGTTCGGTGTATCCCGTAGTTTAGGATTCAGTAGTTCTCTTTGTTTATACATCAGACTGGTTCCTTATCTGTACTGATTTCTCTATTGGTTCTTCTGACTAATTTGTTTACAGTGGGTTTTTACTGTTTTCACTTTTTCTTTATCTAGCCTTCTAAGAAAAGTAACTAAAAGTGTCCTCTTCTTCTTCCCTGTGGTTCACTGTGATGAGTGTTCACCAGTTATCGGGAGTATCTGGTAATCCAGCAACAAATTCTCATCTCACACAACGTAAGAAATACCAAAAAAGTGTCATTCACATTACTTCATGAATTATTCCTTACTTGGTCATGTTATTTCCTGTAGGCTGTGCAGAAACATGTCCGTTACACCATAAACCCTGTTTAATGTAGGATGAAGGAGACTTCACCCTCACCGTACCAAAGTGCTCATGCCCCCACTTGCGGTCAGCATAATCGTGTTTGGTTGTGAGACATTAGAGCTCTGTTCAGATTACATGGATAGAAGGCCATTAAACTGTCAGCAGCCTATCGATTTAAAGGACAGTGCAGTAGGAAGACAACATGTGAATTTGTGTGACACTGTGGATTTGAGGTAAGAGCAATTGATAGATGTGTACCCCAACCCTAACCCTAGATGTAAGTGTACCCTAACCCTAGATGTAAGTGTACCCTAACCCTAGATGTAAGTGTACATTAACCCTAGATGTAAGTGTACCCCAAACCTAGATGTAAGTGTACCCTAACCCTAGATGTAAGTGTACATTAACCCTAGATGTAAGTGCACCCCAACCCTAACCCTAGATGTAAGTGTACATTAACCCCAGATGTAAGTGTACCCCAACCCTAACCTTAGATGTAAGTGTACATTAACCCTAGATGTAAGTGTACCCCAACCCAACCCTAGATGTAAGTGTACATTAACCCAAGATGTAAGTGTACCCCAACCCTAACCCTAGATGTAAGTGTACATTAACCCTAACCTTTTTCGTATGAGAGTGCCTGAAGCAGCTCTTGTTTAGTAGATTCCATAATTGCAGGACTGAGACATATCAGCTATGTGAGTAAGTTTCAGTGTGAGTCTATAGAACATCTCTGCTACAAAGGTTCCTCAGGCGGACACTTGACAATCATCAGGCCCAATGTGAGTGTCCAATGTTGTGCACACACTATACATCTTTTCATTTTCAGCATTCAATTGTATACAGAGCAACTCTACCTGCTCAGTTACGGGAGCACACTATCTAATGCAGCTCTACCTGCTCAGTAACAGGAGTACACTATCTAATGCAGCTCTACCTGCTCAGTTACGGGAGCACACTATCTAATGCAGCTCTACCTGCTCAGTAACGGGAGCACACTATCTAATGCAGCTCTACCTGCTCAGTAACTACACCACACTAATGCAGCTCTACCTGCTCAGTAACGGGAGCACACTATCTAATGCAGCTCTACCTGCTCAGTTACGGGAGCACACTATCTAATACAGCTCTACCTGCTCAGTTATGGGAGCACACTATCTAATGCATCTAATGCAGCTCTACCTGCTCAGTTACAGGAGTACACTCTCTAATGCAGCTCTACCTGCTCAGTAACAGGAGCACACATCTAGCTCTACCTGCTCAGTAACAGGAGTACACTATCTAATGCAGCTCTACCTGCTCAGTTACGGGAGCACACTATCTAATGCAGCTCTACCTGCTCAGTTACGGGAGCACACTATCTAATTCATGCAGATCTACCTGCTCAGTTACTATCTAATGCAGGCTCAGTTACACACTATCTAATGCAGCTCTACCTGCTCAGTTACGGGAGCACACTATCTAATGCAGCTCTACCTGCTCAGTTACGGGAGCACACTATCTAATGCAGCTCTACCTGCTAAGTTACACTATGCAGCTCTACCTGCTCAGTAACAGGAGCACACTATCTAATGCAGCTCTACCTGCACTACACTATCTAATGCAGCTCTACCTGCAGCTCTCAGTAACAGGCTCAGTAACACACACTATCTAATGCAGCTCTACCTGCTCAGTAACATCTAATGGAGCATATCTAATACAGCTCTACCTGCTCAGTTACGGGAGCACACTATCTAATGCAGCTCTACCTGCTCAGTTACGGGAGCACACTATATCTAATGCAGCTCTACCTGCTCAGTTACGGGAGCACACTATCTAATGCAGCTCTACCTGCTCAGTTACCTGCTCAGTAACAGGAGTACACTATCTAATGCAGCTCTACCTGCTCAGTTACGGGAGCACACTATCTAATGCAGCTCTACCTGCTCAGTTACGGGAGCACACTATCTAATGCAGCTCTACCTGCTCAGTTATCTAATGCAGGCTCAGCACACTATCTAATGCAGCTCTACCTGCAGCTCTATCTAATGCAGCTGCTCAGTTACAGGAGCACACTATCTAATACAGCTCTACATGCTCAGTGACCGGAGTACACTATCTAATGCAGCTCTACCTGCTCAGCTCAGTTCTACAGGCTCAGTAAGCACACTATCTAATGCAGCTCTACCTGCTCAGTTACAGGAGCACACTATCTAATGCAGCTCTACCTGCTCAGTTACGGGAGCACACTATCTAATGCAGCTCTACCTGCTCAGTAACAGGAGTACACTATCTAATGCAGCTCTACCTGCTCATCTAAGCACACTATCTAATGCAGCTCTACCTGCTCAGTTACGGGAGCACACTATCTAATGCAGCTCTACCTGCTCAGTAACGGGAGCACACTATCTAATGCAGCTCTACCTGCTCAGTTACAGGAGCACACTATCTAATGCAGCTCTACCTGCTCAGTTACGGGAGCACACTATCTAATGCAGCTCTACCTGCTCAGTTACGGGAGCACACTATCTAATGCAGCTCTACCTGCTCAGTTACGGGAGCACACTATCTAATGCAGCTCTACCTGCTCAGTAACAGGAGTACACTATCTAATGCAGCTCTACCTGCTCAGTTACGGGAGCACACTATCTAATGCAGCCTGCTCAGTTGCAGGAGCACACTATCTAATGCAGCTCTACCTGCTCAGTTAGCACACTATCTAATGCAGCTCTACCTGCTCAGTTACGGGAGCACACTATCTAATGCAGCTCTACCTGCTCAGTTACGGGAGCACACTATCTAATGCAGCTCTACCTGCTCAGTTACGGGAGCACACTATCTAATGCAGCTCTACCTGCTCAGTTATGGGAGCACACTATCTAATGCAGCTCTACCTGCTCAGTAACAGGAGTACACTATCTAATGCAGCTCTACCTGCTCAGTAACGGGAGCACACTATCTAATACAGCTCTCCCTGCATTAGGTAGTGTGCATTAGGTAGTGTACTGTGTTCCAAATTATTATGCAAGTGATATTTTTCTCAGATTTTACTAAATGGTCAGTGCAAATTATAGTATAATTATACTAATTATATACTTGTTAGAGTATAAATTAAATTTTATTGAACAAATTTAAATTTAAAATTTGAACAAAAGTATTTTTTTCAAAAAGAAAAACTCAAAATGCACTGTTCCAAATTATGCACAACAGAGTTTAAAAAATGTTAAACTCCTAGTAAGTAGTGGGGGTCTCCTAGTAACTGAGCATATCCTTGACATAAGAAGGAGCCAAACCCATTTAAAGCTTTAAAACAGTTAGCAGGATTTTACTGTATCCTACAATCTATGGGTAGCCAGTGTAATGATGCTAAGATGGAGGTGATGTGATGCCTCATCTTTGCACACACTAGTAGACGGGCTGCTGCATTTTGGACCAGCTTCAAACGACCAATGGATTCCTTGCTTAATCCTAGATAAAGGCCATTACAGTAATCAAGCCTGGAGGAGATAAAAGCAAGGATGACTTTCTCTAAATTAGGTTGGGGTATTTCCCCATGATTCCCTCCCAAAACATGACTCTGCCATCTCCTTGCTGACATCACAGATTTGTTGGTATGTGGTGGCCATCCACATTTGCCTGGTTAGTGATAATTCAGAGTAACAGTGTGCACAGTAACCCTAGTAACACGGTGTTCAGTTAGGGTTAACCCTAGTAACACGGTGTTCAGTTAGGGTTAACCCGAGTAATGGGGATTGTTCCAGTGGCCACTTGTTTTTTCTGGACATCATCTCTGAGTAAGAAATACAATGAACTTGCAAGGTCTGCACAAAGTGAACTATAGAAGCGTAATGTGTATTTATGCCTTGTTCATAATTACAGGTGCCATTCCTGTGCAACATCAACGTATCTAATGTGGGGTTTTGGCTTCAGTGCTCACAGTATCTGACAGTGATGATGATTATGATCATTGCTGTACAAAAAGACAAAATCACACAGTCGTCCTCTGGGAATTCATGCAACATTCAAGTAATTCACTTTGTATGATGGTAAGCAGCTCTTCTTAGCAAGCAATCTCAAAGGTTTTTCAGGTTACTACAAATATTGTGCACATTCCAGGAAAGGCCTGCTATCACTGCACAGAGCACATCCTCTGTACAGATTTGATCTGCTGCACTTTCCCCAACATTAGTCTGTGGCCATTTTCCAAACCGATACTGCTTAGAAATAAGGGCTAAAAGTAAATGCTTTCAATGCAGCACAAAGACAAACAAAAACAACAGCATTGTTATTACATGCATTTTTAAAACATGAAACCAGCGTCTAACCCAAACACATATTTAAAGGGTTATGTATACACCGTTGGATTGGGTTGCATTGTATTATATGTAATCTAACCCTACCTCTAACCCTCTAACGCTAACCCTAACCCTAACCTAAGCCAGGTCTAACCCTAAACCCTAACCTATGCCAGATAAAACCCTAACCTGAACCATAACCCTAACTCCCTAACCCAAGAATGTTGGCTGCCTAATCCTAACCTTAATTCTAAATCTAATCTTAACACTTAACCCAAAGATATTGGCTGTAAGATGCTTTGAGTGGATTTGCATTTTTCACACAAAATAGTCTAGTTCTGATGTGAGTCAGAAGCCAACTATAAGGTTTCCTTTGTCACTGCAACAGATAGGACAGAAATGCCCTCTGGGTAGAACAAATAAATCAGGAACACTGTGCATGTCTTACACGCTCAGTTTGCTGTTTAGGATTTAAGAGAGCCAATTCCTCCCCCGTTCATCCAGGGGCCGTTAGGAGAGACATCCCCCGCCATCTCACCCAGGGCTGGTGACACCCCCTCTCATCCAGGTGTTATTCACTAATAAGTGTTTCATGTCCACTCTAGTTGCCTGGTACTTGCTGCAGGTGGCCCAGTGAACTTCTGCTGTCTGTTGATTAAACCATTGCTAACTCAAACTACAACCATTGCTAACTCAAACTACAACCATTGCTAACTCAAACTACAACCATTGCTAACTCAAACTTTCCAGTCTCCAGGAATTGGCTGCAAAATTAATAAAAGTCCTTGGTGAAAACTTCGAACAAATCCTTGTCTGAATATATTGATTATGGGCAGCAGTATTAGTAGTCCATGTTGCCTGTGGAGATTCACATCACAGTAACAGTCTTCAAGGAGAAGCTGGAAGCATCAGCCTCTGATCCACGCAAGCTCTTCAACATTTTCTCCTCTCTTTTAAACCCTCCCACTCCCCCACCACCCTCTACTCTCTCCCCTGAGGATTTTGTCACCTTCTTTGAGGAGAAGGTTGATAAGATTCGCAGATCCTTTTTCTCTACCAATATCCTTCCTACTGAACACCACCCTCCACCTCATTCCCTGTCTTGCTTTTCTCCTCTTTCCACAGATGACATCATACAGTTGGTCTCATCCAACAATCCTACTACCTGTCCACTGGACCCGATTCCATCCACGCTATTTCAGACAATAGCACCTGACCTTCTACCTTTCATCACTCATGTCATCAACAGCTCCTTGTCAACAGACCATGTACCAGCTATCTTCAAGACTGCAAGAGTGATCCCCATCTTGAAGAAGCCTACTCTGGACTGTTCTGACATCAGCAATTACAGACCTGTATCTCTTCTTTCTTTCCTATCTAAGGTCTTGGAGCGTTCTGTTTATAACCAACTGTCTCTATTTCTTTCTCTGAACAACCTACAGGACCCGAACCAGTCTGGCTTCAAACCGGCGCACTCTACTGAAACTGCTCTCATCGCAGTTACAGAGAAGCTGCATGCTGCTAGATCTGCCAAACTGTCTTCGGTCCTAATTCTGCTTGACCTCTCTGCAGCCTTCGACACAGTTGACCACCAGATCCTCCTGTCTGTCCTCAGAAGACTTGGAATCACTGGCACTGCCTGGCAGTGGTTTAAGTCTTATCTAGATGGGAGATCTTACCAAGTATCTTGGCAGGGGGCCACATCTGCTCCTTCCAGGCTCACCACGGGTGTCCCACAAGGCTCAGTGCTCGGTCCTCTGCTCTTCTCTCTTTACACTCGTTCTCTTGGTGATGTAATATTCTCCCATGGATTTTCCTATCACTGTTATGCTGATGACACTCAACTTGTCCTTTCCTTTCCACCTTCTGACACACAGGTTTCATCTCGGATCTCGGCTTGTCTTGCTGATATCTCATCTTGGATGTCGGCTCATCACTTGAAGCTGAACCCCAGCAAGACTGAATTACTGTTCATCCCTGGAACTTCAAGTCCTCGCCAGGATCTTTCCATCTCTTTTTGAGAACTCGCTGGTCACCACATCTGCTGAAGCTCGAAGTCTTGGTGTAGTTGTGGATGACCAGTTATCGTTCTCAACTCATGTTGCAAACCTGACTCGGTCATGCAGATTTCTCCTTTACAACATTCGGAGAATTCGACCTTTTCTGTCTAGCGAGGCTACTCAAGTGCTTGTTCAGTCTCTTGTCATTTCAAGACTTGACTACTGCAACTCACTCCTGGCTGGTCTTCCTATGCGTACCATCAGGCCCTTGCAACTGATCCAGAACTCGGCGGCTCGACTTGTCTTCAATGTTCCTAAGTTCAGCCATGTTACTCCTCTGCTGCGCTCTCTTCACTGGCTTCCTGTAGCTGCCCGCATCAGATATAAAACCCTGATGCTGGCCTACAAGGCTAAGAATGGACCAGCACCTCCATACATGGTGGCAATGGTCAAATCCCGATCTGTACCCAGAGCTCTTCGAGCTTCAAGCACAGCTCGGCTTGACCCACCATCTCTCAGGACATGCGGAAAACATGCATCCAGACTTTTTTCAGTTCTGGCACCTCAGTGGTGGAACGAACTTCCACTGAGTGTCCGAATGGCAGAGTCTCTTGCTGTTTTTAAGCGAAGACTGAAGACACATCTGTTTCAAGAGCACTAAATTAAATTTTACTACACTAGCATGTATTAAATATTTGTGACTGTAATGACTTTTCTTGCTTTTATCTGTTAAGTAGGGTTTTCTCAGTATATATTTGAGTATATCTAGGCGTCCATACTGACTGTATCTAATAATATCTTTGCTTAAAGTTTCTTCCTGATTTTAGCCTAAACTAACTAGCTAGAGATTTTGTTCTGAGTAAAACAATGAAGCACTTTTTGTAAGTCGCTCTGGATAAGGGCGTCTGCTAAATGCCGTAAATGTAAATGTAAATGTAACAGTTACATACCACACTAGTTCTTCTTAAATCACTCCAGGAAAGAGCCATACAATCCATTCGATACAATTCACATTTCTTTCCTTCTGAAAGTCTGTTTGCAAAATCACAGCTAATCTCTTTATTGCGTTACTGGAACTGACAGGTTTCAATTAGGTATCCATTTATCTTCTTCAAAAGGCTTCAAATTTTCCCTTCTGAAAGACACCTTGACAACCAGAGGGCCATACTGCATCCATGAGATTACCAAGCCGCCTTTCAGGAGCAGATAAGCACTTCCAATTTTACTGTGGTCACACATTAATTAATCCTCAAGGAGGACTCAAAGAGTGGTTTAACACAGCGCTTTGTCTCAGGAGCCCAAATTACGTACTGTCACGGATTAAAAAGACCAGAGAGAGGCGTGGTGTAAAGAAGCTTCGGTTTAATTGAACTAAGCTATTTTAAATCCTTTGACAGACGTGGTGATCTGAATTAATAAGTGATGTATTTACAGCCATGCAAACAGAGATGAGAGGAAGGCTAGTTCTCATGTTCAGATGATAATTTCTGCTAAGCAAATTCTAAGCCTCACAAACTCTGCTTATACACTTAACATTTAAACTGTGTGATGTGGTAAGAGGGTTTTGTTTGTTAAATGTGCTGTGTAGAGATTGACATGTTCATCCTTGTATAACATCTAGTTTAAATGCATCTCAGACCACCAGAAATGTTATCAGATTTAAATAAATTTTTAAATGTGCCTGGGTGTGTTTGCAGTTGTGTTATGTGAATATTTAGATATAATTGTGATCATATAACAGCCAAGTGTATACAATGTGCTACTTTCTGGTGCTGCTTTTGCAGAAAAAATGTCTCTGCTTTGACCAAATGTAAAATAAAGCAGTGTGTGTAGTGAAGGAGAGTAGGAGGCTAAATTCCTGTACGCTTCATTTCCCAAATTTGTAGTTGGCTTATCTAGCTAGTGATCATAGCTAACTAGCAAGAACAATCTGCTCCACAGTGCAGAGGAATGTATGGTCATTTATACATTATTTTCTGTTTTATACATAATTTTGATGATGTCATAGACATTAAGTGCTTTTGATTGGCTGGTGTGTATGTTGGCCCTTGACTTAGTAAAATCAAGAGGTGCAGGTGCCCACACTGTCCTGCCACAGATGACTAGCCAAGTTAGACTGACAATCTGTTGGTCATTATCCCAACGAGCTTGACGACCTACCAATCAGCAAACAACAAACACCAGTCACCAATCAGCAAACAACAAACACCAGTCACCAATCAACATGACATGAATGAATCAGTGGGCTGATCAGTTGACAAGGTTTCATATGTTTCTTGGACTGGTACCAGTTAGGTTAGTCAATATGAACATAAGTGTTTTGTGAACTAACATTGAAAAAATGTGTCCAGACATTTAACATATAGTTCTACTGTTCACAAACGTAGGACGCAGCCAAACTAAGCTCTCCATTTTTCCTTATTAGCCTCATAATGTCTGAAGTATTTCATTTAATCTGCAGCTCTCTCAATAGAACACTTGATGCCCTGACATATTTCAAAACACAAAGAACGAAAAAAAACCAGAGGAACCAACACACATCTCCAGTCAGGCAGTGTGACAATGACAATGAAAGACTAAGAAATGTAATGTAGTTTTATGAGATTAGGGTTAGTGCTTTATGGTGTTCTTTTAGAGTGTATCCATGTCTGCAGGCAGACATATTTAAATTTCTAACATATTATCAATGGATATGTATGACTGTACACATTGGAATGGCCAAAGACCCTTCTGACACAAATGCATCTCTGCCAGTGTAGTGGGGGGAGAGTTTGTGTAAGGTACACTGATATCATAAGACAGGCTAAGATCTTCCTCATGTCTCTCATCCATGGTTCTGGCTTAACTAAACAAAACATCAAATTCGAAATGTATTTCATCTGAACAAAACATGAGAACCCAGACCAAGGAGAAAATGTTCACAACTTTGCTGCTGTGGCTGTAGCTGGTGTCATCATGCCCAGGCAACCAGAAGTCAAAGTGTGAAAACACCATCTGCCGGGGACCTGCTGCAACCACAACTTCCTGCCCAGCAGCTCCTGTGTGGGCTGTTCTCCAAGTTGCGATCAGGAAACAAAAGTTCAGAGTTGTTGCCGTGGCAGCGGTGGTGCGAGAGTTCTGCTCATGTGTGACTCACATCCAGGTCTATTTGGATTCCAGACAGGACTCAGTGGAGCTCCAGCCAGCAAAACAAAACTATTTGTCTCATGCCAACACATCATAACCCACTGCTGCCTTTGAGTTTAAATGGCACATTAAACTACCCTTAATGTCAACACAAAACATTTTATTTTTATCTCTTGTGATGAATTTAAAATTGGTGTTTAGATTCTTAAAAAAGACACTGAACAGGAAACTTTGGGGTGACTTCGGAGTGAAAGTCCAAAATACAAATGAGTACACGGAAAATATGTCATGAATCTACAATGCAGAATAAATCTGATTTCAAAACAAATGCTAAAATATGTAGCAAAAAGATACAGTGTCTATATGTAAATGTAGGCAAATAAAGTCTTTGCTAAGAAATAGGATTAGGAGACCTTGTTATTTTTGCCCAAAGGAAAAGGAGCTTTAGCCGAGCTTTAACAGGCTGAAGGGAGCAAACATCACTCACATCTAATCTGCACATACAGCTCTCATCCTCTTACTGTCCAGGGAGCTTGGCAGGTGTCTTGGAGTGAGAGGTGCAGTGATGGAGTTTAGGACAGACATGAGTTGCTATGCAGCCCTTACACGACCCTGTGGTAAG
This sequence comes from Brachyhypopomus occidentalis, assembly GCA_020368025.1. Classification (NCBI taxonomy): domain Eukaryota; kingdom Metazoa; phylum Chordata; class Actinopteri; order Gymnotiformes; family Hypopomidae; genus Brachyhypopomus; species Brachyhypopomus occidentalis. The sequence goes on along the minus strand of JAGXOD010000086.1, from coordinate 23,840 downwards.
GGTTCATGCTAATATCCACAGAAGCACAGAGTGCATGCATTACAGATGGAGATCTGAGGAGGCTGGTCTGCTAGGAGCACATTTCAGATTGTTGATGTTATGATATTATGTTAGCTGAGTCACTGCAATCATCGCTCAACTGTTCTTCTCAGTGCAGGATGAGGAGATAATTGTTTTGTAAAAGGACATAGAAACATCAACTTGGCCATTTAAGTAGTCTGGAGATTTACTTTCCTTGAAAATCAAATGAGCTAAATATCCAACTGCATTAGTAAGAGTCCAAAAGGGCCACAAATTGAATTTGCTTTTGTTTGAATGAGAGGAGATGGATGTTCAAAGGGCTGAAAGATGATCTTCATAAGCCAGTGTGTAGGGCACTTGGTCATTGTTTTCCATGAGAGTATATCTGCAGAGGAAGATGATGGACATCTGTGATTTTCCTTGGCTCTAGGGTTAGGGTTAGTGTACACATTACATGCACCACCCAATCTAACACATCACTCACACCACCCAACCTAACACATTACACACACCACCCAATCTAACACATTACACACACCACCCAAACTAACACATTACACACACCACCCAACCTAACACATTACATGAGCAGTGTGAGTAGGAATTATATATGTTATATATTATTAATATATATATATATATATATATAAATTAATAATATATAACATATGCTTAGTTAGCACTAGGGTTAGTTAGAATTAGGGTTAGTGTTAGGGTTAGGATTAGGATTAGTTAGGAAAGTTCTATGACACATTTGTGTATAACTGATTCCCAGGACTATGTGATCTTCCTTGTAAATTTCCTTGTAAGGAAGTAAAAATGAAATGGAAAAAAACTGTACATTTTCAAGGTCATTTCATGATCAAGCAATCTCTGATACCAGTTGGAACTCTCTCATCCAAGGAAAACACGCCTTCCCATCTACATTAGATTTTGACAAAAGTTAAATTTTGTTATCTTTATCAAACACACTGATGGATTACCCTTGGCATACAATGTTTTTGAAGAAACAAATCTGCTCCTCAGAGACCTCCAGTGTACCCCACTACTTGTCTACATGATCATAATGAAATGCTTTATGTAGCAAAAAGTAATTTAATTCAAGCCGATGCTGACATTTGATCATTCTAAGCAAACGTGTCTTCTCCTTAAGCGTCCTTGGGTATGAGAAAGGCGCTATATAAATTGAACTTATTAATATTATTATTATTATTCTCCTTCAAAGATGAAGATTGGTTTCATTTGTAGGTGATGACATCATATGTGGGTCTTGAGACATGCTGTTTGTGATGTTAATGTTGTTGGCTGCTGGGATGAAACCACTGGGATATCAGACAGAAGCCACGGTAGAACTAGGGAAAGATAGCTAATTAAAAACAGCAGGGGCGTGTTTTCAGGAGGCAGGCGCTGCGCTAACACAATTATCTATGTAATAATATTGGCCTAGAGCAATAAATATTGGCTTTATTACAGAGAAATCAACATGATAGAAACTGATTTAAATAAAGTTAAAACTGTAATTTAGCTTAGGTTATTTCCCCCTGCTTTCTCTCTCCCGTCCTGTGTGCAGGTTTCATCCGTTCTGTGTGTAGCATTCATATCTTAAACCATCATTTTAAACAATAATTCTGTTCTTTCACACATACATTTAAAAAAAATATATTTTAAAAAATGAAGGGAAGATTTACACATTTAAATGGAAGAATATGAGCATCGCTGAAGCATCACTATGCTGTTGTTAAGCATAACTACTATAGCAAAAGTCCCACAGGTGTAACTGTGTGTATAGCAGCTCTAGCAGGTTCAGACAAGGTCACATTATTTATACACACTAGCAATTCAAAGTTCTTCACACAAGAAAAGAATCTTATTACAACCTGAGGTCCATCACCTTTGGAGGGTCACTGCCCACAAAATATAATGCATAAAAACAAGATTTTAAAAGAATAAAAATAAAATTAAATAATGAATTTAAAGAAATCAAAGAAAAATTAAAATAACATTAAGATAAAATAATTAAGATAAGTAAATATTAATTAAAATAATAAGATAAAAATAATAAGTAAAAGAAATTGAGAGAATTTAAAATAAGAATAAGTAAAATAAATAAAATAGGCTACATTTATGGTATCTACACTATCCAAAAGCTGGTCCAAATAATCTGATCTTAGATTGAAACACATCCAGCGTTGAGGATCTTCTAACATCCTCCCACAGCTGGTCCCATTTAGAAACAGCATCATAGCTAAATGCGTCTCTCCCTGCTTAGTTCTCACCTTGGGCAGGACTGATTAGATCCTAGTGACCTAAGATTCCTGCCTGGATCAGTAGCTCTGCAGCATGTCAGATAGATACAGCAGTCCTACACCATTAAGTGATTTATAGACCAGTAATAACACCTTGAAGTCTATCCTGTATTGTACTGGTAGCCAGTGTAAGAACTTCACAATGGGGGTGATGTGATCACTTCTTTTGCTCCTAGTGACTCTAGCATTTTGATTGCTGCTGTTTGTCTTTTTGGTGAGTCCTGTTAGGAGGCCCTTACAGTAATCAACCAGCAGGGCATAAAGATTCATAAGGGTTAGGTTAGGGTTAGTTGTAGGGTTATGTTAGGGTTAGTTGTAGGGTTAGGTTAGGGTTAGTTTTAGGGTTATGATTAGGGTTAGTTGTAGGGTTAGGTTAGGGTTAGTTGTAGGGTTAGGTTAGGGTTAGTTGTAGGGTTAGGTTAGGGTTAGTTGTAGGGCTAGGTTAGGGTTAGTTTTAGGGCTAGGTTAGGGTTAGTTTTAGGGTTATGATTAGGGTTAGTTGTAGGGTTAGGGTTAGGGTTAGTTGTAGGGTTATGATTAGGGTTAGGTTAGGGTTAGTTGTAGGGTTAGGTTAGGGTTAGTTGTAGGGTTAGGTTAGGGTTAGTTTTAGGGTTATGATTAGGGTTAGTTTTAGGGTTATGATTAGGGTTAGTTGTAGGGTTAGGTTAGGGTTAGTTGTAGGGTTAGGTTAGGGTTAGTTGTAGGGTGAGGTGTCACGGTCAGCCCCTCCCTCACCTGTCAATCACGTATGCCTTGTTTCGTTTGCCATGTGTCTATGTTTTGGTTTCTCAGGTGTTCCTTGTTTTCAGGTGTTCCTTGGTTAGTCTCTGGTATTTAAACCCTGTGTTTGGTCTATTGTGCTGCTGGTCATTGTAGAATGTTGTTTCTATTTCAGCCCTGGGTCATTGCGTGTCTTGTAGTGTATATATATTCTGTGTCTTGTTGCGGTGTGCTTTTGTGTCTCGTTATGTCTATGCATATAGGATATGTTTCGTGTTCGGACTCCCTCGCTCCCCGTTACATTAGGTTAAGAACATCTGTATGCTAGCTCCTTCCTGACCTTGTCTTAGCATCATTTACCTGGAAGTACTGGTCTTTAAATACAATTTAGAAATTGTTAAGATGAGAGTAGATTTTATTACTTTATTTGATCTTGCATTTTTGATCTATGAATAAAAGATGGAAACAACAAATTATCCATGTTAGATTAACCTCCATTAAGGTTAGGGTTAGGGTTAACCAGGCAGAGGTTGCATATTTCAATTAGTAATGAAATAAATGGAGCCAGACATGAATGTTGAATAACCCTGGGAACCTTGAATAACCCCACTACCTGAATATCCCTGCTACCTGAATAACCCCACTACCTGAATAACCCCACTACCTGAATATCCCTGCTACCTGAATAACCCCACTACCTGAATATCCCTGCTAGCTGAATAACCCCACTACCTGAATATCCCTGCTACCTGAATATCCCTGCTACCTGAATAACCCCACTACCTGAATATCCCCGCTACCTGAATATCCCTGCTACCTGAATAACCCCACTACCTGAATATCCCTGCTACCTGAATATCTCTGCTACCTGAATAACCCCACTACCTGAACATATCTTCACTGGATATTGGCTTTCATTTCACTGTGGCATCACACTGATCACTTACCTGTGACATCATTCTCACCATTTCACGTTAATATCACTCATCACTTTACTGTGACATCACTCTCATTACCGTCAAAGTCAAGGATGCACAGGACGAATCACTTCAGTCCGTGTCTGCTTACCACAATTCTGCAACAAATTTACAGTAAGTATCAAAATACAGACATTAGTCAGCTTTTACATTGGCTTTCCTCAGGACATACAGAAATTCCTGGAACTCCAGTAAAATATAACTAATGCACTTATAATGGAGGAATTATAATAGTGAAGGTTACACCTTGTCCATTTGAGACTAATTCCAGTGTGTCTCTCTCTTCCAGTGTGTCACTAAGGGCCATAATCCAGTTATGAGCAGATTCTTTCAGGAGAAAAGCCTTGATTGTCTCTGGGATGGGAGCTGATTTGATATTTAGTTTACATAAGAGTGGGAGAGAGAGACAGCATGGCGGAGGGGCTGTCTGATGCAATTAAACACTCAGCTCAGGTCTCCTGTGCCATCTGCCACTGCTGAAGTCCACACAAACATCATCTCTCTCTCTGTCTTTTTCACCCCTGTCTCTCTTACCCTATACCCTCTCTTACCCTCTCTCTACCCTATCCATTCTGTTTCTCCTCTCTCTGAATGTAGAAAAGGGTTATGTAGTTATTAGGCTGAAAGAGATGCCTAAAAGTCAGTTCATTCATTTTGATCTCATTGCAAAAAAATTAAGATTGTTTTGCCTAGTGCTAGACTTCCTATAGCAGTGGTATCTTCAAAATCAGCAACAAAATCAGAATTCTATACTTGATCCTTAATGAATAATTTACAGGCATATGATTAAAGTGCTGGGTGCTCTGGAGGGTTTTTTCCTCATTAGGAAGTTAAAATCTTGATATTCGGCACATTATTAATGCTGATAATATGGCTGCTGATGTCACAGGTTCCAGTTCTTTGAGGTTCTGTTTGTGGGTCCATCTTGTTTTGTTTTCTTTCCTCTCAGGTTTTGAGTTGTGCACATGGCTGTTGGTTGGGACACTGTCAGGTTTATATAAAGGTGTGTATTTCACTTTTCTTTAGGGTAAAGGGGTGTGATGATTCTAGTGTGCATCTAGTATATTTTGTTCTGTGGCGTAGGAGCTGGGGTCCGGTACAATGGGACACAGCGGTGAACTGGTGTTAGGGTTAGGGTTAGGGTTCTACTTCTGCAGACCTTTTGGGACTGTCAGGGATTTTGATGCGGCTGCTATGTCCATTACAGGAGTATTTTTCTGATTTGCAAATCATACTACAATAATTTAATATGAAAAAATTAAATATTGGTTAAACCACTACATGTTGCTTCTCTCATTTGTTTGTTATGAACCATCTGGAGACCGGTTTGTAACAGCTACAGCAGTTTGTAACAGTTTTGTGTGCATATGAAACCGGTTTGTAACAGCTACAGTTTTGTGCAGAGAGATTGCTTTGGTGATCTGCTGGGTAATTAAAATTAGTTGTACAAGTGTTACTCAACAAATCAAAAACAAAATCCTAACTCAACAAATCACATGCTCTCATTACTCATCACCAAATTTACTGATTATACTTATCTATCTACTATTACACCTGCCCATTTAAGCCTTTTTTTGTTGAAGACCTTCAAAAGTATTGTCACTACCCCTGTGCATACAGACCCTGTTTCTGACTCTGCATGTCTTCTCACTTACCAGACTTGGTAATATGTGTTTGTTTTTATACCATTGAAACACACGCACACACACACACACATATTTTAAGCAACTTAGATGCTGTTTAGTACATCTTTATGAGAGAGTAAAGGGACGTAGCTAAGCTAATTAATTGTTAGCCATCTATTTTCTGATATGCCTTTTCAAACTAATGTGCTTAGTCATGACATTGATGTTCGGGGACTTAAAATAAACAAGACCCAAGTGTACTGCATGATACTGACAAAACGAGACACAGGTAAAACAGATGAACACACACATTGAACCACAATGAGACCCCCCCACCAGGGGCAGCTCCTCCCACAGCGCCCAGCATAGCTGTAAAGCCCCGGAGCACAGCGCCAGTTAGGGTTAGGGTTAGGGTTAGGGTTAGGGTTAGGGTTAGCCCATGCCCAGGGCCGCCGGAACCACACACCTCCGGGAGTCGCCCTCCCCTGTGGGGAGTCCACCAAGTTCAGTAAGGCTTGCTCCATTAACTACCTGTTCTTCTAGAACTAGTTTTATTTATTTAGTTTTATTTACTTGTCAGCTACAGGAACTTGTTTTGGTATGATTGCTACCCAGACTGCACTGCTTACAGGACATGGATGCACTGACACTGCTGAACATCATGGACTATACACAGCATGGGGCAAGAATACAACACCACGTTCTACAGTACGGACACAGTAATATCAGAGAAACTATACAAGTAAGAGGTTAAACAAGGATCAGTTTACAGTATAGATTCCACCTCAGGTGTCAGTCGTATCCTCATCTCCTGTAGATCTTTCCTTACCTGTTTTGTTATTGTGGTGTTTCCCTGTTTTGGTTTGTCACACTCTCAAGTCACACTCGCTTGTTCTTGTCATCGCACTTCTAGTTTTGGTTTCAGCTGTTTCCTATTTCTTTCAGTTATTGAGTTTGGTATATATTGGTGTTATCATTCATGTTAAAGGGCATTGTCTGTATGTGGAAGTCTGTTAGCTATGTTCTGGGCTAACTCTGTTAGCTATGTTCTGGGGTAACTCTGTGGGCTATGTTCTGGGGTAACTCTGTTAGCTATGTTCTGGGCTAACTCTGTGGGCTATGTTCTGGGGTAACTCTGTTAGCTATGTTCTGGGGTAACTCTGTTAGCTATGTTCTGGGGTAACTCTGTTAGCTATGTTCTGGGGTAACTGGGCTATGTTCTGGGCTAACTCTGTTAGCTATGTTCTGGGGTAACTCTGTGGGCTATGTTCTGGGGTAACTCTGTTAGCTATGTTCTGGGGTAACTCTGTGGGCTATGTTCTGGGCTAACTCTGTTAGCTATGTTCTGGGCTAACTCTGTTAGCTATGTTCTGGGGTAACTCTGTTAGCTATGTTCTGGGGTAACTCTGTGGGCTATGTTCTGGCGTAACTCTGTTTTCTGTAAACCTTGTATCTTAGTATTGATTATGAATCATATTTTAGTCATATGATTGCTAGTTCGTGTATTTAGCTGTGACCCTGAATATGCTCTGATGCCAGGGTTCTGCTCATTCTCGTAGCGACACCCACTAACATACATGGCTAAACATTGAAAAACATTGTTAAATCACATATGGATGTAAAGCTAAGGCAAAATCTTCAGTAGCACATTCATGTACAACACACTAAAGGTTTAATCCTTACTAAACTCCAGCCAACACAAGCCATTTCACTATTAAGATTCTCAACATTAACATTGATCATTGATCATAACCTACCATCTGCAGTAATGAGCTGCTGTTTTGGATAAAGTAATATGATGGATATTACTGATAGGACTGAGATATTGGTTATCAGTTATATGATAACCAATCCAGCACCAATATTGGTTATATTGGTGCTGGAGACCTTTCACTGGGTGGGTGTGATTATTTATCCCATTAATGGATTTTCCACCTAACTGTAACCAGATTCAGTGCAGTGACATTTGGGGCAGGAATGTTTATACTGACCTGTGAGATTTATCTGTGTTCATTTATTTAGATATGTAATAGAGTGTTTCACACTCACAGCTTCACACTCACAGTTTCACACTCACAGTTTCACACTCACAGCTTCACACTTACTGTATAACATGTTGATATATTTTTTAGAAATTCTCAGCCAAATATTCCATGAAATAGAGACAAAACTCAATTTTGAGCATTGCATGTTTTTTTCTTTCTTTTTTAGACATCACTGGATAAAAACGACATTTACGACCTGCAGGTATATTGGGACACGTGTTCCAGAAGATACAAGGATTATCTGGAGCCCATGAGAGCTGTTAGAACAGGAGTGAAGGATGTTTCCTGATATGACATTGCAGTCATTCTAGACTCATTTTCTCTTTCAAAATACAGCTAAATATGTAAAATCATTTTATTCTGCATTCACTAGAAGTAGTTTAGTTTGGAATATTTTTGTTAAATGCATATATACAAATAACTATACAAGCATATATACTCCCTTATACACAGTACAATTCCTGTAAGTGCTCAACACTCCAACAACAGGATCCAAGTTTGCACGAGGTTTATTGGCCAACAACAAGTAGACAAAAGATTAGACAGTGGGTTGGTATGTAAGATTGGAGCTGCAGGCGAGCATGAACCCTGACCCTAACCATGAACCCTGACCCTAACCATGACGCTGACCATGAACCCTGACCCTAACCATGACCCTGACCCTGATCATGACCTTAACCATTACCCTGACCATGACCATGACCCTCACCCTGACCCTGATCCTAACCATGACCCTGACCCTAACCATGACCCTGACCCTGACCATGCTGTGCAGGCTTTGGTCAAGGCAAGCAGGGTCGGGTCGGCTGTGGTTGGGCGGCGATCCATGATGTGCCAGGGACTTGGCGGGACGCTGGATCTGCAAACAGAAGGTAAGTCGGTACACGGAGGCGCAAGGCAGAGAGAGAAACGCTTGGTAGTCCCCATGAAAGGGCCAATACTTCACACTGGCTGAAGTGAACTGGGGTCCATATAAAGGGAGAGGGAGAGAGAGGCTTGAGCTACTGATAAGACAGGTGAGTCTCATCAGTCTCCTGTGGGATAGAGCTCCCCTAGTGGTTGTGTGGGGGTGGTGCTTGTGCAGGACGTGACAATTCCAGAGTATAATTTTATCATCTGTAACCCTAAAAGTAAGCAAGAAAGAACTTTAAAACCTCTAAACAACTATGAACACTAGACAAAATGGTTTTTGAATCTGAATGGATTCATGTCCTGTGTTTTGTTACTGCTTGTTTGCAGTCATCTGACATATATGCAGTATCTCTATTTCAACAGCAGATGGCCAGCAAATTTTCCATTACTGTTCATCCATGTAGAGAATGAGATAATGAACTCTAAATCATGAGCTTTGTTAGGGAGCATGACAATATTACAATATAACAGCATTATGAATTAAAGTATCATGACTGTCTCCTCTTCAGTGTCTGTCACCCTCTGTCTTTCCTTCCCTTTATGTCCCCTCCTCCTCCTCACCATCTCCTCTCCTTCACCTCACTGTCCCCTCTCCTCCTCACTGTCCCTCCCTCTCCTTCAGCTCTTTCTCTCTCTGACTTCCTCACATTCCTTTTCTCCCTGTCTCACTCTCCCTGTCTCACTCTCCCTGTCTCTGCCCCCACACATACTGCAGGCTGAAAAAACAGCTGCTTACCAAATGAGCATTTTTGACAGAGATTAATGTATGTGCAGAGGAGAAGGAGCAGAGAAAACCCACCACAGCAGATCCATTACTCTTGCCCTGATAACCCCCCTTCTTTCTCTCTCCATCTCTCTCTCTCTCTCTCCATCTCTTTTCCTCTGGCCTTTTTATCAGGGAGGTGGAGATGCCGGACATTGTTTGGCTGAGTTATAGTGACTCCTACACCATCACAGATCTAATTTAATCTCGATGGATCCCCCTTCAGTCTCAGATTCATCCCCTCCCACTTTCTCTTTCTCCATCCCTCTCTCAGGAGGAACACCAATATACTCTGGCAAGATCTTACTTTTCCTCTCTTTCTACTTCTCTCTCTCTCTCACACACACACACAGTGAGGGTTCCTTGTCTCTTTGAAACAAGAGGAAGGACCATGGATTATTTGTCATTCTCCAAACCATCGCACTCATCACACTCATTACATGGGTCAACAAGAGTAGGTGGACCAAGAAAAACATGGATGAGAGAGAGAACAGGAAGAGGGTTAAAGTTGACTGCGTTTGCAGTGTGATGGTTCATTGGGTCATTCTTTTGTGAATGTGTTCAAATTTTCAGCCTTATGTAGAAAAAATATTGTCTAATTTGCCATTTAAGTGTGTTTCATATGTGATGATATATTGAACAGAACTGTAAGTATTTTTTCTGCAGTGCAGAGTCAGAGGGGGGAGCCAGAAGGTAACACGGCTGTAAGGGCGGAGCCAGAAGGTAACACGGCTGTAAGGGCGCAGCTAGAAGGTAACACAGCTGTAAGGGCGGAGCTAGAAGGTAACACGGCTGTAAGGGCGGAGCCAGAAGGTAACACGGCTGTAAGGGCGGAGCCAGAAGGTAACACGGCTGTAAGGGCGCAGCTAGAAGGTAACACAGCTGTAAGGGCGGAGCTAGAAGGTAACACAGCTGTAAGGGCGGAGCTAGAAGGTAACACAGCTGTAAGGGCGGAGCTAGAAGGTACACAGGAATGAGGCTCCCAGGGCATCAGCAGTCCAATGATCTCAGTCAACAAACCTGCGTGGCAAAAAGAGTGACAGTATAATAATATCCCAGTTTACCATCAATCTCCATGTCCATGAACCCCCAGATCTATACCTAAGAAGCTTATTGGAAATAAAAGGAGGGATTGTAGTTTGACAATAGTTTGAGCATAGATTTTTGATAAGTGCTCTGAGTATTGCTAGTTTGAATTATTTAGGTACATAGGCAATGCTCATGGTGGAGTTTATTACATTTAGTAAAACATCAATTGCTTCAGTTTTTTTAGAAATTATGTGGGCTGCAAATGTAGTAAGCTCAGTGTAGGATGAGTGTGAGATCAGAGATGTTGCTTCAGGCTTTTGGATGAGAATAAAGTATTCTAGAGCCTTTAATGGGAGGGTTGATTTGGGTTCAGTATAATTGCCCGATACCACAGAAATACTCTGAATGGTTAGCATTACCTCTAATGTGCTTAATGTGCTCATTGGGGGTTAGGGTTGAGGTTAGGGTTGAGGATAGGGTTAGGGTTCTGACCAAAATTAGCTGAACAGTCTGCAGTCTGCATGCTGAAGAGGAATGGAAATGGACAATGGAGAATTTAATTTCATTTGGCTTAATTAAATTTTTTTAATGATATGTTCTTGAGCAGTTCTTTTGTAGTTACTTACATTCTTGAGTAGAGATGTCATTTTGATCATAGAGTAGTTTCTGATGTCTAGTAGCGATTGCCGATTTCATGATTATATTTAGTTATGTCTGAGGAAACTTTTAAACATAAAGTAGTAATGACTTGGATGCCTAAACTATGGTGTTTTCACAAAACTGTTTCAAAAACAGCAAAAGTAACCTCAGCAACAGAAGTAGCCTAGTGTCAGTTAAATATGTTAACACCCTTAACACACGTGAAGGCTCTGACCAAAATTGCGCACTTCCATGTTCCAGTACAAGAAAGTACATGAGAACAAGTACATTTACATTTACATTTACGGCATTTAGCAGACGCCCTTATCCAGAGCGACTTACAAAAAGTGCTTCATTGTTTTACTCAGAACAAAATCTCTAGCTAGTTAGTTTAGGCTAAAATCAGTAGTGTGTCATATACATAGTATTCAATAACTGTATGCACAACGTCCCTGGATGATGTGCAGCATCTGGAGACATTTTGAAGTATAAGCAAACGCAGGACACGTCCCAGGATCCTCCTAGAGCAGCAGAGATGTTCAAAGCTGAGAAAGAAAATGGCTGAATGCAAAGCATTAGCTGTTACCAATGTGTCAATTGTGATTTCCAATTGGAATTTGTCCACGTTTAATCCATCTGTCCAGTGAGACACACACACTAGTGATCACTAGGGGGCTGTGGTACACACACACACACACACACACTCACTAGTGATCACTAGGGGGCTGTGGTACACACACACACACACACTAGTGATCACTAGGGGGCTGTGGTACACACACACACACACACACTCACTAGTGATCACTAGGGGGCTGTGGTACACACACACACACACACTAGTGATCACTAGGGGGCTGTGGCACACACACAACACACACACATACACACTAGTGATCACTAGGGAGCTGTGGTACACACACAACACACACACACACACTAGTGATCACTAGGGGGCTGTGGTACACACACACACACACACACACACACTAGTGATCACTAGGGGGCTGTGGTACACACACACACACACACTAGTGATCACTAGGGGGCTGTGGCACACACACTCACACACACACTAGTGATCACTAGGTAATATGTGCAAACTACTCACTTTATGAACATGTGGACGATGCTGTGGACCAGAGCAGTTTTCAGCATCTATTCTATTTATATTCTATTTACTTTCTTTCAGCAGCTCACATTCATCACATAGACCATGTTTTTCATTTAGACCATATCTGTACAGGCAGTATAATGGTAGCAGGTATGTTATATGTTTTGTGTGGTATCAGTCTAAGACTCTGAATATATGATTACTTGCTGTGAAAATCAACTGGATTCACAGAGAGTCATACCAACAAATGTTTCCTCTGTTTTCTTCTCTTTTCACTCACACTAACCTGAACACATTACCAAAATGGCAGTGAAAGCATACAGAGGATCTGCTGAGGAGAAACACTGCCCCCTAATGTTACACATCCTGAAGTACATGTTTGGGACATAGGCCACACATGCTGGGGACCAGCAGGAGATGTGTCTGCCCTGAATACTCCAGTTATAGGTGTATCAGTCAGTGTCTGCCCTGAATACTCCAGTTATAGGTGTATCAGTCAGTGTCTGCCCTGAATACTCCAGTTATAGGTGTATCAGTCAGTGTCTGCCCTGAATACTCCAGTTATAGGTGTATCAGTCTGTTCTACAGCATCACAGTTCTGCCTCAATAGGAAACCAGATGGAGATCTAAGTGATGTAAATTTGTTAAGCTGTTAATTCTTAAAGGGAGTCTTTAATTATCTGTGAGTACCCATCACAATAACTGAAATCACAGAAGTGAATTATTTTTACGGCTCTGGGTTATGTTAAGTCCAAGTTCCAGTCCAATACACATAACATGAAATTTCCTGTGACTTTGTACGTGCCGCAGAAGGTCACTGGGTTCAGTTGTGTACTGTTACTGATACAGTTACCCATACAGGTCTTGTCCTGGGTTCAGTTGTGCACTGTTACTGATACAGTTACCCATACAGGTCTTGGCCTTTTCCATCACCATTTCATCACAGTGGAAAAAAATTGCATGTGCTTTAGCTGCTGTGAAAAACCTCAATACAATCATTGGGATCTTGCATACACTGTGTTCACATTTTAGGAGCATGTTTAATCAGGATTATTTGCAATAAACAGTGTTTGTCTATTTTAGTCAAACAGGAATCTAATACACTGATTACTGTTACTTGGTTTCAGTACTTGAATTCATCAACCCAAAACTCCACAAAGAATATAAACCATTTGTACACAAACTAAGTGGATGCTAAAAATATCCAAACTATTCAGTTTTATTACTAGTTTTCATTTTCAGTACCACATTATCATATGGTGAGTCGTCCTCATTTCCGCTTTCCTGCTGTGGGTTTAATGCCCTTCTGGCAGGTTTGGGAACTGCATAGTCATCTGACTGAGCATTATAAGGGTATTCATGCCCACTTGGGTCAATCACAGCACCTAGTGTCTTCCAAGCATCACCTCTAACCTCCTCAGGATCATCATAGAGTGACGTGGGACCACTAGGTGTCAAAGCACAACCTTCAGGTTCATCGTAAATGTGTTCCAATGTTGTATATGAACCTAGATGTCTTTTGTGTTCATGTGAGAAAGGGGATCTGATAGCAGACTCGTCTATGATATCATAAAGCGGTTCTGAACTCTCTTCATTAACTTTCCCTTCAATACTGGAACAAGGTTCCACTACAGATGGTGAATGTGCATGTGATGCTGCCAAGATGTCCACCATGATGGTCTTGGCAATGTTGTCAAAGGGGAGTGAATACTCAGTGTCATCAGATTTTGAAGAATGACAAAGCGGTTGGCATTGTTCCTCTTGCTCAGCTGGAAACTCTCTGTCGAGAACTGCTGCTGTGGCACGAGAGTAGGCATCCTCAGTTAGGGGGCAGCTTCGGAAGTTCTTGACCTGGTTCTTGCGTGGCGCGGGCCGAGTGTCAAGGTTCAGACTCTTGACCCCCGTCAGGTGCTTCTCTGCTGGGGTCTCCAGCCTAGAACGGTGGGGTGATGTTTGATCAGGTCTATACTTCTTTGCTCCTTCAGTCAACATGCTGTAAATGGTGCTGTCCTCTGTGGGTGGGGGGATTTTGGAAGAGTGGGACACAGGATCTTGTTCGTGACTGCCACTTGATGCTTGTCTTTGCGATAGACCTGCCCTCTGAAGGTTAATGGCAGCTTCTACATATTGGAAGATGGCATTGCCTTGCTTTGTGTCAAACTCAAAACTGCCCTCCCCTGAGTCACACCGTCTCCCAGCCTCAAAAGAGAATGTCATCTATTTGAACAAGGAGACAACGTACTGGATTAGTACGATGCTGACATGATGGGCATAACACAGACAACATGTGTTTCCACATTGTAGTAACATCAGATAATCAAGGAGATTTGTTCCAGGGTTATAAATGTTAAGTCTAGTAAATAGACAGGCATTATTTTTATTCATATAACCTAACATTGTTTGTGCCATATTTAGCCACAAAGGTTAGGACCATAATTTGATTATGAAGTGAGAATAAGAGACGAGGGGGGTGGGGAGATCTGTTGGCAGGAGTTTTGAGAAGAAGAATAAAATGGTGTGCACAATAAAAGGTTGTTGTTGAATTTATAAAGTTCGTTATTTCACTGAGTAACAATAAACACTGAATGGCGCTCAGACCTTGTCACGTCCAAACCTGCGGAGGTAGCGATATGGCCAGGTGAACAGCACCTCTCCAGACTTTGGCTCTTTCAATAGAAGGCTGTCAAAGTCTGTTCGTAACAGATAATATCCTCTCAGGCCACACCTCTCTGCAGCATCTGTACGTCTCATCACCACCTTGAAGTCCTTCATTGCTAAATATAACAAGGCAGGAAATTTCCTTTAGTAGCAATATTGAAAGCCATGATGTTTAGTGCATTTATTGTAACATTTATGTTGTTGTAACACATCGGCCACATCGCTTTCCCTTTATTTCTGTGTTTTTCCATTTCCATCTGGCCCTTCATTTCTGTCATGTGTTTCATCTGTGTCTCGCCCGCACTCTTTTGTCGTGTATTTAGACCCCTTGTTTCAGTGCAGCTTTGTTGGTCTTTGTTTTGGTACTCCCTGTGTTTCCCCGTTACCCTAACCCTGCGATTAGCGTTTTTCTCTAGAGAAAATACCCCTTGTGTGTCTAACAATTAAGCTTGAACTTCCCCGCACTTGTGTCCAGCTCCTGAGTGGTACGAGTCAGTATCGTTACAGTTGTGGTGTTGTGCTAGGATAGATTAATTGCTTTAGGTTTGGGTACCTATGTTGGTTACCTTTGTATTCCTGTGATAGTATGATTTTAACAATTTAGATATTACAAATCATAACGAATATACACTTATACGGTGTAGCATGTGTGCTGTATATCATGATTGCACAAATATACTGGTATTGTCAACATATGGTCTCTCTGTGAGTGTGTGTGGTAATTGTTTAACAGTAATGGTGTATGTTTTCCATGCTTTTTAACCTTTGCATTATATTTAATCCTAAACCTGTTTTATTTAACTCTGACCCTCTTATTCGGAAAATGTGGGTTTATGAGTTTTAGCCTCACTAAAGCAGCTTCATGGAGAGGAAGTTTATGGTTACAAAAAATGAAATTCTAGCTTCTGTTTGCACCTCGCCACAAGCACGTCTGCTCTCCACAAAACAAAGAATGACACAGTTCCTTCCGGCAAATGCACACTAGTGCTACAGAAATAGAATAGTCATAATGCTGGAATATGTATGTGTATATATATATGTATATATACTCTCATTGCCAGTCAAACGTTTGGGCACACCTGACTAAATGCATTTTCTTAATAGTAAAAAAATAAGGCATGTTAATCTAATGCATTATGCATTATGCTTATATTTGTTTCATTAATTTTTTTATTTTGGAACTTTAGCTCCTCACTCTACAAGGTCTCTGCATGTGTGTGAATGTCTTCAGCAGTGATGCAAAAGCATCATAGGTGCTGCGTCATGAAGCTGGTTAACAACACCAAGAGTGTGCAGAGCTGTCATCAAAATACAGGACAGTTACTTCAAAGAAGCATCTTCCCTGTTTTTGTAATGTCGAAAAGACTAAAAATAAAAAGAATAGGTGTGTCCAAGCTTTTTACTGCAGCTGTATAATGTTCCATTACATTTATGTTTAAGAGCGACAGGTTCCTTCTGCTGCCCAAGTGTAAGGGGAGATCACACTGAACACTTGGCAGTGCCACCTATACAATCTGTTGTTTTTGTTCTTTATTAATACTGCATATACCTTTCCTGTCTTTTTTGGTTATATTTGAATAATTTGTAATGCAATTGCTAAAACAAATCTAAAGACCAAAGACACCAGCAATGCAGCACTGGTCCAGTGTTATAATAGAACAGAGGAGAGAATCTACAGCAGACAACTCACAACCTCTTAAGACACTGACAGCAGGATGTTTCACCCTATGACTGATAACAGCCTGCAGAGAGAACACTAGTGTGATATTTTCTTCCACCACAAAACAGGAAAAATGGGCCACAAGTTTCCTCCATGTAGTAGAGGAATGAAGAAGTGCCTCTAGTTTCCATGTGTGACCAAAGGCCAAAAGTGGTATCAGTGTACTGAAAAAGCACCATTACATAAAATAGTATCTTATATAGTATACACCGTGGACACGAGGGAAATGTGTGGATTGTTTATGTCTGATGTTTTAGTGCAGTCATAATCTGACCAGCTTGGGTGCCACAGTAGAGCGTGTTATCAGACACTGTGGCCTCGTCTGTTCTCTGCCTCGGTGGAGTTCGTTCAGCCCAGTTCATCTGCACACAGAGCCAGTGAGAGACTATTAATACAGCCTGGTCAGGTAACTTCTCCTTCACAAAAGTCTAATATTATATCTGAACTCAGACATATTACAGTACAAAACAACACATTTTATATCTTCTGTATATTCAAGTACATTTAAACAAATCATGTTTTACTATTATAGCCTGAGAAAGAGTATTAGGTTTCGAATGTGGGTTAGTCGTAGGTCTGCAGAGTCGTGAACAGCAGCTATCAAACTATTAAACTTTACACTGACAATTGATCCTTACTTTGACTTTCATATAAAAAAATGGTAATTACATATTCAACGGGACGTTTATTTAAAGATATACAAAGGAAGCTTAAATCAGTTCGTGCAACACAGTGTCACAGAATTGCATGTGCTTTCATTTTGCTGATTTAAGTTCCTCTTCTGTTTATCCGGGTCAGTCCTGTTTCTCTACTCTCCGTCGTCTTCGCCTCCGTTTGAGCCCTACTGTGATCAGTCTGGACGTGTTTAAGATAAATAAACAAATAAAAGACTCAAGCACAGTAATCCTACAATCCAGGTTATATCACTTATGATTTTTGGCAATGTGGGCAGGTTAGGGTTTAGAGTAATGGTCAGGGTTAGTTGTTTATGCTCAGTTATGCTTGTCACATGTTGCTCTGTTCAGAAATATTGTTTTGCTGCTAGGTACCATTTAACACCACCAAGGGTTAGGGTTAGTGTTAGGGTTTAGGGTTAGTGTTGGGGTTTAGGGTTGGTGTTAGGGTTTAGGGTTAGTGTTAGTGTTGGGGTTTAGGGTTGGTGTTAGGGTTAGTGTTGGGGTTTAGGGTTAGGGTTAGCATCGGTCAAGTGTTCTAAACAAATATCCTTGGCATGTTGCCTTGTTCTTGTTTTATTTCGCATATTGGTAACATACTCTTTCCAAGTAAGGTTTCTTTCCATATTATGTAATTAATTCACCATGCAGTGTTTGATCCTACAATATTCATATGGCAACTGTATGTGATGTGTTTACTACAATGTTGTGACATGCAGACCTTGGCTGCTTGACATTTTACATTTAGAAAAAGCCTGAAAGGTTCCTTTACCAATACAACAGAATTATATCTGAGATGCTCTCTTTGTTTACCAATGCCAAGTGTCAAACCATATCCAGCATTCTTACGAGGCTAAAATGTAGTGTTTAAGATCCCTGTTTCAGGCAAACTATCCATCTTATTGTAGCAGAAAAGGTGTCTTGCTCTAACACTTACAAAACAACATGGGTATGCTAACATAAGGGATGTCTATTGGGGCCTAAATTGTGCATAAATATATTAAACTTGTTCAAGATGTTGCCAGAATGTTCTCTCATTAAGCTAAACCATAAGGTTAACTTGCTGAAACTGCAGAAAATCCATGTATCTAAACTTTTAAATCTTTCTTAGGACTTGTCATTTATAGAATGTTAAATTTAATATATTATACTACATGCATTAAAAACCATAAAATGTGCCTGCATTAACATAAATGTATTTCAACATTCAGATAATGACAAATTAAACTTTTTAAGTGAGATGTGGCAAGGAATAGGAGGTAGCAGACTGTGTTAAATTATTGCACTGCAGGGAGTTGGTAGCTAACGTAGGTAAAAGGTGCCTCATTGCTCAGCAATTAGAATTTTTTGCTGGATCTGTCAGAATTGATTAATCATCTAAGGACATTAACACAAACATTACAGCAGCACAACTTACGTACAGGAAATGCTAATTCACACAGTTTCTGCATCCAGTCCTCTAATTCAGTCATGTTCACAGCAAATACAAAAGTCTTCTCAGTAGTCTCCACCAGGAAGGCCTTGCAGTCCCTTGGACACCCATCAACATCAGCATCCGACACACGGATACAGTCACTCAGTTTTATAACCTACAGCATCACAATAAACATCATAGACCTTCAGCAGTCAGCATTTGCAGTGATCAAAATATTCAGATCAAAATGCAGTTTGTTAATCATTTAATTAATGAAGGTGTCAGAGGTTTGTGTTTGAGGAGGATATCACACATTTGCTTGTGGTACTGAATTAGAAATGTTACTATGTTTGGAGGGGATAGATCTAGGATGCCAGATGTCCGTGTGGAGCATCCAGGAAGTGAAACATTGAAGACGGCTGGCCTACTTGATGACCCCAGTACATGTAACTTGCAATGTGATGGGCTCTAAAGTTGTATTATGAAGCATGTTTAACATAATTTTAATAAAATTTTAATTCTAATATCATTATCCATAAACAAATAAAACCGAAAAAAAAGCTCATTATTACCACACACACACACATAGATTAGACAGATAATTTTTCTTTTACCTTCTTGTTCTCCTGTTTGCATTTTGATTTATCCAACGTGCCAATACTTCCGTCTTTAGATTCAAAAAATTCCAGGCGTGATATGGAGCATGTACTCTCCTGATACAGCGTAGTCCACACTCTCCTCCATTTCTGCAATAGAAGAGTGGAGAAAAAAGAATGAAATGTAAGAAAGAAGTGTTGGAAAAAAGAACAAAGACAATTTAATAGTTATACAGAAAATAGAAGACTAGATGCTTGACAGTGCTTTATATAATATGCGATTGGGGAATATTTTCCTGGATAGAGAGGTTAGAAAGAGCTATAAGCAAAACCAACCAGTCTTAATATATCAATTGTAATATGTTGTTTATAAACTATAATGAGCAAAACAACATGCATAAGAGTAATATAAAAGACAATGTAAAACAGAAAAGCATGCATAAGAGTAATATAAACATTCATAAAATGTGCATGAAATAATATAAATATGCATAAAACATGCATAAGAGTAATATAAAAGACAATGTATATCTTAAACAGCAAAACAGGAAAAGCATGAAAATCTCTTGGTCTTTTCTCGTTAAGTTTTAAATAATGAAGATTGTACAGAATACATTTGTTTAATTATGCACAGCACAATGTTGAACAATGGGTAACACTTGAAAAAGGCAGCAAATTATGCTGATTTGTTAGCTACATGTACCTTTATATCATAACACCTTGGAGTTAATATTCATTTGAAAACAGGTACTTGCAGGTACTTGTGAAATTACAGTGTGACGTTTTTACCAAGCCAATGTATATCTTAAACAGCAAAACAGGAAAAGCATGAAAATCTCTTGGTCTTTTCTCGTTAAGTTTTAAATAATGAAGATTGCACAGAATACATTTGTTTAATTATGCACAGCACAATGTTGAACAATGGGTAACACTTGAAAAAGGCAGCAAATTATGCTGATTTGTTAGCTACATGTGCCTTTATATCATAACACCTTGGAGTTAATATTCATTTGAAAACAGGTACTTGCAGGTACTTGTGAAATTACAGTGTGACGTTTTTACCAAACAGTGTACAAAACTGACAAAATTCAACACAACAATATTTCTTTCTCATAGAGATTTTGGTTATACTGCTTCAAGTACACATACAAATAAGAGTTTAGTGAAATTACACATAGCTCATACCATAAAGCTTCAGCAGATTCAGATAGTAAAAATAATTCGAAACTGTTGTACATCAAAGAGTTACACATTCATTTTTTTCATCACATAATAGAGTTGAACAGTAAGTGAATTCCAAATTGACAATGAAACAAAATGAATTTCTTATAAAACGTACTTCCGGATATCAGTTCACCAGTTAGCCTTCTGGTTAGTTAGCATGCTGCCTTACCTTGCCAAACCTCTGTCTCGTTAGTTAGAAGTGTTAACGCTGTCTTACCTTTCCAAACCTCTGCTGCTGTAAATATAGCAAACCCCTTTTTTTAATATCCTCTTCCATCTCTCACTTTCTCCTCACTAATTCCAATTTGCAGGGTTAACCCTTCATCTAGCTACACACCCCTTTCTTTTTGTATTTGCTTGCAATGTCAGTAACAACTTCCACCATTTGTACATCCTGTATAACATAGATGAGGTATGCATTTCTCTCTTCCGCTGTGTGTGTGTGTGTGTGTGTGTGTGTGTACATCCAAAACCACAAAGATTGCTCAAATGTTGGGGCCTTGCTATAATTCTTTGCACCTGTAGAAAAACAGGTTTTCTATGTGTGATATAGGCTTTCTCATATACTGTAGAGTATAGATATTCTGTCTATTCTATGTATATTTTAGT
This sequence comes from Brachyhypopomus occidentalis, assembly GCA_020368025.1. Classification (NCBI taxonomy): domain Eukaryota; kingdom Metazoa; phylum Chordata; class Actinopteri; order Gymnotiformes; family Hypopomidae; genus Brachyhypopomus; species Brachyhypopomus occidentalis. The sequence goes on along the minus strand of JAGXOD010000086.1, from coordinate 2,794 downwards.
CTATTCTATTTTTTATCTTATTTTATTCTATTTATGTCTTCTGAGGTTAAAAACCGGGACCTTGGGTACATAATTTCGTTCGCACCTCATGTACGCATGTGATGTGAACGACAATAAAGTCTCCTTGAATCCTTGAATAAACTCAAAACTACACTAAATTAACATAATGACATAATTTGCTCAATATTTGCTTGTATAAATACATTAACTTTTGGGGTTAGGGTTAGGGTTAGGATAAGGGATGAAAACTATCATGCAAGTGCTGGATTGCTCGTTTGACAGGAAGGTCCTAGAGACTTTGGACAAAGTCCTGGAAGTGATTTTTTTCAATGGCATGACCCCTGAATCTGTATGTAGCTGAAGCCCAATACATAACATTTTATTATTACATATTTCTTCTGTAAAATTCTTTTTTTTATTAATAGCATTTAGGTACAGGAGTGATGTTGCAGTACTTCTTCTTGGCCACCAGACAGCAGTATTATGTTGTACAGACTGGTTGTGGACTTTTGGGGTCTGTTTCCTTTGGTTTGGGTCCACAGGATTGTGCGTTCTGTTTTTGATCATTAGGATCCTCCTTGCCTTTGTTATTGGTTCTGCAAAGCGAATTCTTTTAAGTCTGTTGTATCGGTGTTTTGTACGGTCCATGCAGGTGACTTCTGTTGCGTCTAATCACATTACTATTTGGTGTTTCTACTAGAACTAGAAAATGTGATCAGCCCTGTCTTATTTTCTTAGTTTTAGGACCCCTGGTTTTAGGGCCCCTAATTTTAGGACCCCTGGGGGCCCCTAATTCTAGGACCCCTAGAGGCCCCTGGGGGATCCTAATTTTAGAAAAAAAACTTTTTTTTTTTGTTGACCGGCCGCCTGTCGTCCGACAAAAACGAAATGTTTTTTTTGTTGACCGGCGGCCTGTCGTTCGACAAAAACAAAATGTTTTTTTTGTTGACCGGCTGCCTGTCGTCCTACAAAAAAAAAATTATTATTATTTTTTTTGTTGACCGGCGCCTGTCGTCCGACAAAAAAAATTATTATTTTTTTTTTTTTGTTGACCGGCCGCCTGTCGTCCGACAAAAAAAAAATGTTTTTTTTTTGTTGACCGGCTGCCTGTCGTCCGACAAAAAAAAAAATTTTTTTTTTGTTGACCGGCCGCCTGTCGTCCGACAAAAAAAATTTTTTTTTTTTTTTTTTTTTGTTGACCGGCCGCCTGTCGTCCGACAAAAAAAAAAAATTTTTTTTTTTGACCGGCCGCCTGTCGTCCGACAAAAAAAAATGTTTTTTTTTTGTTGACCGGCTGCCTGTAGTCCGACAAAAAAAAAATTATTATTATTTTTTTTTGTTGACCGGCTGCCTGTCGTCCTACAAAAAAAAAATTATTATTTTTTTTTTTGTTGACCGGCTGCCTGTCGTCCGACAAAAAAAAAATTTTTTTTTTTTTTTTGGTGACCGGCCGCCTGTCGTCCGACAAAAAATTTTTTTTTTTTTTGTTGACCGGCGGCCTGTCGTCCGACAAAAAAAAAAATGTTTTTTTTTGTTGACCGGCCGGCTGTCGTCCGAAAAAAAAAAAATTTTTTTTTTTTTTTTGTTGACCCGCCGGCTGTCGTCCGAAAAAAAAAAAAAAATTTTTTATTTTTTTTTTTTGTTGACCGGCCGGCTGTCGTCCGTCCGAAAAAAATTTTTTTTTTTTTTTTTTGTTGACCTGCCTGATGTCGTCCGAAAAAAAAAAAAAAAAAAAAAAAAAAAATTTTTTGTTGACCCGCCGGCTGTCGTCCGAAAAAAAAAAATTTTTTTTTTTTTTTATTTTTTTTTGTTGACCCGCCGGCTGTCGTCCGAAAAAAAAAAACATTTTTTGTTGATCGGCCGGCTGTCGTCCAAAAAAAAAAAATTTTTTTTTTTTTTTGTTGACCGGCCGGCTGTCGTCCGATAATTTTGTTCCAGTTGCACACATGAAGGTTTGAAGTTTTGATACTCCATGAAGCTTGATATGTAATAAAAAAATCATTGGTCAGTCACATTTTATCTCAGACCACACCTTTATGCAATAAGTGGTCATAAAAATATGTTTGTTAAGTCAAGCCACATTGTCAATTGTGATTTTCACCCCAATCGAAATTTGTCCTCCGCATTTACCCATCTGTGCAGTCAGAACACACACACACACACTAGTGATAACTAGGGGGCTGTGGTGCACACGTGCGCATTTTTTGGACACATTTCTATACTACTTTATAATTCTATACTACTATACAGTGGAGGAAATAAGTATTTGATCCCCCACTGACTTTAAAAGTTTTAATACAAAAAAATAAATGAAACGTGTCATAATTTGATGCCTAGTGGGGGATCAAATTCTTATTTCCTCCACTGTATATATTACATGTTTAACTATTTTCGTGAAGCCAACACTTTAGAAAACTTATTTCAAACATCAAGATAATTGATCTCTTTCAGTAAAGGTGATTTTGAAAATCTGACTTCATATTTTCAGGTTTAGGACCATATTATTTCATGTAAGCAATACGTTTCAGTCAGTTCCAGTGTTTGGCCAGTAGATGGAGCCAACCAGGTGTGGGCAATTAAGGAATAAGTGGGAGATTGGGAGCAGGGCAGAAACCGTGCTTTGTAATGGCTCGGTGTGTTGTATTTGGAATGAAATTTGCAAGGTAAGTGACCATACCTAGAAATTGCTCCACATCTATTTTGCATTGTGGTGTTGGCATATTGTTTTACAGCCACAATCTTACTCTGATCTGGTTTCAAAGCATCTTTTGTGAATGTGACCGATATATTTAAT